>JADLZK010007667.1:0-272393 GCA_015847255.1 Hyparrhenia diplandra | reverse complement strand
GGATGGTGACCTGAATCCACCTGACATATGCATCTTTATCTTTAGTTTAGCGACAAAGACGTATTTCTTCTCTAGGAAAAGACCTCTACGGTTGATTTGATTTTAATTGGTTCTCATTACTCCTCCTCTGATGATTTTATATGGTAAGAATAAGAACGTTAACAAATGAGCGCTAAATAAAAAAAAACAAGGCCAGGGAAAATGAACGCTGGCCAAAGCAAGAAAGCCCCCGCCGTCCATCCAACCGACGGCTAGACGCAGACGGCACACATCACCCGTCCGTCTCAATCCTCTCTCCCGGGCCCTGGCCAGCGAAACGGAGGGATACCGGATCCCGAGCCAGGATTTCCACAATTCCACCGCGCGCCCAAGACGCGGTTAAAAATCCCATTCCCACCCGCCGCGGCGAAGCGCCGTCAGTGTCCCGTCTCTCTCTGTCTCCTCGCATATCTCCCCACTCCCTCCCACCTCCCACCCGCCGCCGCCGTCATTTCGTCGCCGCTCAACCCCCAGCCTCCCCAGGCTCTCCGAGCATGAAGTTCGCGTTGTCGTCTGCTCTCCTTCTCGCGACGCGGCGCTGAATTGGCGTCTCCTGACTCCGCCGTCCCCGCACATCGCACCTGCTGAAGCTGAACCCCAAGGCCCGGGTCGTCCCGGCGCCGCCCGGCGGCATTGCGCGCTTGCTCTGTCGTTGGGGGCGGGAGGAGACCCGTCTCACGCAGCGCCGCGGGCCGCTGGCCTGGCCTGGCCGCACCGGTGCCGGGTGGTGGTGGTTGGTCCCGTGTCGGGTGCCGTGGGGGGCGCGCTGACTTGTAGGGGACGCAACTCAATCAGCGGAGGAAGGAAGCTTCGGGCGTCCGTGGCCGCGTCGCTTCGCCTCGTCTCCTGCAGTTCCTGCTGCTTGTTCGGAGCCTCTCCATCATTCACTGGGTACGGTCGGTGTCGAGATCTTAGCGTGGCGTGTCGGGGATGGGGTGCTGGAGTTCGCGACGGGGAAGGCCAGATCCCTTGCCGCCGCCACCACTGACCACCAGGAGCGCCGCCACGTGCACAAGGGCGGCGACCTCGCGCGGATCGAGACGCGGCGGCGCCAGGGAGGCAGGCCATGGCGTGAGCACGCCCAAGGCCCATGAGGGGGCGGCTTCGCCCGTCGGGCCGCCCACGCCCCCGCGCCGCCCGCCCGAGGCGAGATCTGAGGTCCAAGCCGACGCCGGCGCCGGCGCGCGCTCTCATCCTGCTGGCCGTGATATTATGAGGTAATAAATAAATGCAAGTCTACCGCATTTCTTAGAACTTGCCGTAAATAAATGAACTAAAAATGTCAAGAATTGCTTAAAAACATGGAAACTTGAAAGTTTAAGTTGTCTGGTCGTCTGGTCGATTCGGGAATTGTATTTATCCTTCCTTTTTCTGTGGACCTGAAATTATATTTAAAAGGCAGTGCGGGCGTGGGACTATAGAGCAAGTTAGACACGAATTGGCTAGGGCAGATGCATGACGTGTATAGCCGGTAATGTGTAGATTGTCATTGTCATTGGGGGTTGAATATCCTTTGAGCCAATTTTTGGTTGTGGATGCAGGCGAGTGGATGAGGAAGCTGCTGACAAACCTGGGGCCCAGTTTCTAGCCTCTGCGACTGATTTCTTACATGACTTTTCAGATACAGAATCTAGTGTTAGTTACTCAATGTACCGATCAACGACCCCAAGCCCCGCAGAGAGTCCTACCTGCGCGGTGAGGCTGGATGATGCTTCGGATCAGGATGCAACAACATTGACTGACTCAGATGATGCACCGGAGCTGGTCAGTGCTGCTAGCATCGCTGGTGATAGAGAAGTCGCCTATGCATCAGCACATATTGTTGATTTTGGTGATGCTATTTGGTGCCCACCACCACCTGAAGATGAGAGAGATGATGTTGAATCGAGGATATTTGGATTTGATGACGACGACGACGACGACGCTTTCTTAGAACCTAGTTGTTTCAGTGATAATAAAACAGCCAGTGGGTATGGTGCCTTTGGTGGATGTCAACAAGATGGTGCTCGAATGATTTGTTGAAGCACTTTCGGGCTCTAGTTGCACAGTTACTGAAGGCAGAAGACATTAGTTTTTCCAGCGATGACAATTCCAAAAGTTGGCTTGAGATAGTGTCCTCGTTGGCATGGCAAGCCGCTAACTATGTGAAACCTGATACCAAGAAAGGTGGCAGCATGGATCCTGGTGATTATGTGAAGATTAAATGCATAGCATGTGGGAACCCAACTGATAGGTTTGTGTTTTTCCTTGCTTTTACTAAAGTTTACTTATGATTTTTTTTTCTTCTGATCATCATATGGTACCAACGAACAAATTATTGGATGCAGCAATTTTGTTAGAGGAATTGTTTGCTCTAAGAATGTAAGACACAAACGTATGGTCTCAGAACACAGGAATGCCAAATTGCTCATTTTAGGAGGTGCACTTGAATACCAAAAAGTTTCAAATAAATTGGCATCCATAGGGACTATAATTGAACAGGTTTGCGTCTATCTACTTTGGATCTTTAGATTTATTTTGCTTGCAACGTTGTTAACGAATGGCCTTGCTGCAGGAAAAGGAGTATCTTAGAACTGTTGTTGGAAAGATCGAGTCTAGGCAGCCTAATGTCCTTCTAGTTGAGAAAAGCGCCTCATCTTTTGCTCAGGAGCTCTTAGCAAAAGATATTTCTTTAGTTCTGAATGTGAAGAGACCTCTTTTGGACAGAATATCAAGATGCACAGGTGGTCAGATTGCCTCATCAATTGACAACATTGCCTCGGCAAGGCTTGGACATTGTGACTTGTTCAAGGTGGAGAAAGTTTCAGAATCCTTATTAGCAGAACATGGAGAAAAAGGGGTCAATTAAGACTCTGATGTTCTTTGAAGGCTGTCTGAAGCGCTTGGGTTGCACGGTAATGGTCCTTTGGGCAAAGACATGATTAACAAAGCCCCTGTGTATAAGCATTTTTCCTGACGTTTCATTTCAATGTGCAAATTTCCCGTACTATTTATTAATTAATGGTATGGCCCTTCATGCAGGTTCTGTTGAGGGGAACATGTCGGGAAGAATTAAAGAAGATTAAGCGTGCAATGCAACTTGCAGTCTTTGCTGCTTATCACCTCTCCTTGGAGACTTCATTCCTTGCTGATGAGGGAGCAACACTTCCGAAAATTCCTTTAATATCTGTGACAAGTGCATCGGATATTTCTGCTAGTCCTACTGATCATGATACTCCTGATGGTCTTAGAAATGCTGAAGAGACATATCCACAAAATTCTACTATCAGCCAAATTTTTGAGGTTATTTCTGCATCTTCAACTTTATTACCATTTGCTGGAGTAAGCCAAGGAATCATGCCTGAATGTAGAGCATCCAAATTTCCAGTTGATCCCCTCAACTCTCAAGATCTGTCCAACTTATGCCATCCAAATGTTTCCTGCAATGCCGATTTAGTATCCCCATGTTCTGTCAGTGATGACTTTGGAGCACCATGTGCTGGCACACAACATGGTGATTCATACAAGTCTTTGCAATCTTCAATTGCTGCTGATGTCTGTCATGATGGTGTGTGTACTTTGAAAAATAACCAACCATGTCATTCAGAAAACCCTAGTAGCAACCCCTCACTAGACGACTTTCCAGCAGGGGATACAGATTACAAAGACAAGCTTTCAGCTGGTTCCTTATCTGGTACTGACAACAACCAGAGCATCTTAGTTTCCCTCTCAAGCACTTGCATTCCTAAAAGCTTGGCGTGCCAGCGTTCTCACCTCCTCCGGATCAAGTTTTATGGTAGTTTTGATAAGCCATTAGGGAGGTATCTCCGCGAGGACTTATTTGATCAGGTACTTCTGGTACTCTCGTACGTAACCTATTGCATTGCGGGGAAATCTCCCTTGTTATTTGCTAAACAATATTTATCTGTCACGTTTCTTTTCTTTGCAGGCATATTGCTGCCCATCTTGTAAGGAACCTTCAGAATCACATGTGAGGTGCTATATGCACCAACATGGCAGCCTAACGATTAGTGTCAGGCGCCTTCAGTCTCAAAAGTTGTCAGGTGAACATGATGGGAGGATATGGATGTGGCATAGATGCATGAGGTGCAAGCTTAAGGATGGAATGCCGCCAGCAACACACAGAGTAATCATGTCTGATGCAGCTTGGGGCCTATCATTTGGCAAGTTCCTGGAGCTCAGCTTTTCGACTGCTAACCGGATTGCAAGTTGTGGTCATTCTCTCCAAAGGGATTGGCGTTAGCTTTTATGGGTATGTAGACCCCCTCCGTTGTCTCACTTATACTCATCGATCTACAGTGAGGTTTCAATTGGCGTATACATAACATTGCAGGTATGGAAATATGGTGGCCGCCTTCCACTATGGTCCCATGACTACTCTATCTGTTGACCTTCCGCCCCCAGTGCTAGATTTCAGTTCCCATGCCACACAAGATTGGGTGAAAAGAGAGGCTGTTGAGGTATGCTGTTAAACAGTTTATGTTAAAGGATCATTAGTTCATTCGCTGTTCCACCATCCCACCATTGATTTGAGCAGGGATGATGAAATGCTTGCAACCTTCTATTGTAGGTATTTCACACAATGGAGTTGCTGCACACTGAGGTATATGATGTACTTCATAATCTTGAAAAGAATATTATCACTGATGATGATTCAACCATGACAAGCATACAAAGGCAGATAGTTGAGATGAAAGATTTGCTTAATGTAGAAAGACATGAGTATGAGGTAGAGCCCCACTGCCCCTCTAAGTTTTATTCTGTTTTGTTTGTTTATCATGTAATTATCATGTCATGTTCTCCCTTTGTGATGAGAGTTGTGTAATTTTCCCACAGGCTTTGCTTCTTCCAGTTATAATGGGGAGTGCTCATTCATTCAAATCAAATATTGATAATTTGGAGCTTAATCGTATTAGACGTAGTCTCCTCCTAGATGCTCACACTTGGGACTGCAGGTTGTGCGGCATAGATTCATTTGAAGCAAATGGTCATATTTCCAGAACTGTTACCTTTAATCAAGAGAAAAACCCAAGGAATCACTGAAGGGAGATCTGATTCGCCTCAGATTATTAGGAAACATGGAGGGACATATGAAGAACCATGTCCTCAACACTCTTCAGAAAGCCCAAGGAAATCTCTCTTGTCTACAGAGGGCCATGTGAATGATAAACAATCTGTCATGGTTGAGACAGATTTGCCAGTTGGGCTAGTGGATGGTGTTTCAGGTGGTGCAGGAGGTCTTGATTTTATTTTCAACAAATTTGACACATGTGAAGGATGCTGTCTATCAAAATATCCTAGCAATACAGAGCCAGTAGAGAGGTTACCTTCACTTGCATCTATTTTAGCTGACAAAATAGATATGGCATGGTCTGGGTTTGGTGAATTAGACTACAATCTTCCGCATGGTTTGACCAAAGCAAACGAAAATAGATCTTTGAACTTGTTGGGCAATCCAAGTTACGAGAAAGCTACTGCCCCAGTTAGAATCCATTCATTTGATACTGTGATGAGATTACATCGGCGAGAACAAACCGGAGTAATACCTACTTCACTGCATTCAGCGCTGAAATCAGTTGATTCCTTTAGAGACTTGACGAGCCTTGTCAAGGATCCAATGACAAACATGCGGAGAGCCTTTTCTCAAATATCTCCCAGGACAAGAGGAAACTTAAATACTGTTCTTACACGTGCTCCCAAGTATATCACATCAGCTTCTCATATGGTGAATGATGGGGCTCGACTGCTTCTTCCCAATATTAGCTGTGGAGGTTCTGTTTTTGTCGCTGTCTATGATGACGAGCCGACCAGTGCAGTGTCATATGCTATGACATCACAAGAATATGCTGACCATGTCACACATAAAATGAACACAAATACTAGTTTTTCAGATTTTACCAGCAGTAATGGGCTTCATCAATCTTTGTCCTCACAAGAAGACCTTTCAAATGTTAAAGGAACTCATTTCAGATTGTCCTTCGATGATGATGCATCTCCTACTGATAGTACAAAGTTTTCTGTCACGTGCTATTTTGCAAGGCAGTTTGCTGCACTTCGAAAGAAATGCTGTCCAAGTGATATCGATTACATACGCTCAATAAGTCGTTGTGGCGATGGAGTGCACATGGTGGAAAAAGCAATGTTTACTTCGCAAAGACAATGGATGAGAGATTCATAATTAAACAAGTCACCAAGACAGAGCTGGACTCTTTTGTAGAATTTGCTCCTCATTACTTCAGGCACTTGACAGAATCATTGACTTCTAGAAGCCCTACTTGCCTGGCCAAAATAGTGGGGCTTTATCAGGTTGATTTTCTACCATTGAACCCTTTGTCCAGATGCATTATTCTCGATTTGAGCTTTAACCAATT
This sequence comes from Hyparrhenia diplandra, assembly GCA_015847255.1. Taxonomy (NCBI): domain Eukaryota; kingdom Viridiplantae; phylum Streptophyta; class Magnoliopsida; order Poales; family Poaceae; genus Hyparrhenia; species Hyparrhenia diplandra. The sequence goes on along the minus strand of JADLZK010007667.1, from coordinate 265,983 downwards.
TATACTGCTTGCTTAATCCAGGTGAGTATCAAGAATTCGAAAGGTGGGCGTGAGGTGAAGATGGATCTGATGGTGATGGAGAACATATTCTTCCAGAGGTCAATATCTAGGGTGTATGATCTGAAGGGTTCTGTGCGTTCACGCTATAATTCTGATGCTTCTGGCCACAATAAAGTTCTTCTAGATTCTAATCTCATAGAAGCACTACATACAAAGCCTATGTTTTTGGGGAGTAAGGAAAAACAAAGATTGGAAAGAGCTGTTTGGAATGATATCATCATTTTTTGTCAAATTACAGAAACCTACATGACTTCAACCTTGACTCCTGGACCAATGAAATCTTTGACTGTCAAATTACCATAGTGAAAAAGAAGAGCACATTTAATAGACATGCTAATTTTTGATTTTATTTTTTCTGAAGATGCTAACCTAAGCTTTTTATATTTTTGAAATCCTAATGGATTCTAAGATGCAATTGGATACTTTTGAAATGCATTTCAGTTATTTATTTTTTATTTATTTATCTTTTCAAGTAGTCCAATCTGTTAACTAAGGAGAAAGGTGTTAGTTTCTGGCTATCCTAAGAACACAACTACAGCACATTGTTGGGCTTTGTTCAGTTTTTGTGCCACCAGAATTACTCATAAAAGCTATAACCAATTAACAATATTGAAATTGAAATCTAAAACAAAAGGTTTTTCTGATTCTGCAATCTTGAATTGTTTTGCTGTCATTGGCCTAATTAGTTGTTTAGATATGATGATTTGTTGGTATTCTTTGTCATCTCTGTTACAGCAACTCTTTTCGATAGCATTAACTACTCCTAAATAACAGCATGTCTGGCAACACTCAATCTGTTCTGCATGACTTATTGCGGCTGCGATCGTATCCTGATTGCATTTGCTAATGTGATCCATCTTGCAGTCTTTGGATGTCATGGATTACTCCCTTTTGGTCGGTGTTGACGAGGAGAAAAATGAGCTGGTGGTTGGCATCATTGACTTCCTGCGGCAGTACACCTGGGACAAGCAGCTGGAGACATGGGTGAAGGCCTCGGGGATCCTGGGGGCCCAAGAATGAGGCCCCCACTGTGATTTCTCCGATCCAGTACAAAAAGAGGTTCAGGAAGGCCATGTCGAGGTACTTCCTCGCCGTCCCCTGACCAATGGACCTCCTGAGGTGGCTAATTCTTCTTGGTGTTGGAGCTTCTTTTTCAGCGAAAAGCATCACCCGATCATCCTTTGGCAAATTTTGAGCGAAAGGGTGACAGACGGATAGGCATACTTTAGTTGCGTGTTGCTTCCATTTTTTTACCAACAGGTGACATGCAGTAGCTATAGAACAGATGTTTTTTCACCCCCCCTGAATGATGTTTTATAGCAAATGTGAGTGAGAGGACCCCTGGCGGATGGGCTGTGACATCAAGCATGGCCATTGCAGTGTCCAGACCCCTCTGGAGGGCTTAATCCAATGTAAATTGGCAGCGAGCCACGGCGGGTTATTTGACGCCGAGTTGTGCCATATTCTTTCTGTTCATGTTTATGATACCGATGAATTGTATAAGAGGGATGAAAGACAGGTTAATTGATGTATAACAGCTCAACTCAGTTGCTTTATTTTTGGTTAATGTGTTATCCTGGGTGAGTGGGTGACTGCACCTGCATCTGAGCTCACTCTTGTAGTCATTTTTTTTAATTTAACTAAATATATATATAAAAATATTGTTATCTATAATGCATAATAAGCATAACTAGATCAAAAGTGGGATATATTTTTCATAATAAGCAAATTAGGAGATATGGATATTAATAATATTTATTGTAAATCTTGTTAAATTAAGGTTAAAAGACTTTTTGAGAAGCGAAGACTCATTAAAAATGTGAGATGTATAGTTTTTTTTTTTTTTTTTTTTTTTTAGCACAAGATGTATAGTTTTTATGGGATAGGGTGAGCCATGTTTGATGTTTCTAGGCATGAAACGGAAAAAAAATATCACTAGGTTGGCCCGTTGGACTGTGTGTGGTGGTTAGGTTTCAATTTGGATCTCAGGCCCAGCTTTGCATTGGCTGAGGTCAACAGAAACAAGCAAAGTGACCAAAAGATTTGAAGCACTCGAGGAATTGGGTAGAGAAGAAATAAAGGTTTATCTATTGATGTCGTCACAATTCTATTCAGAGATGGCTGCTGTTGTGTTCCTGCTGTTATTACACAGTGAAGTCTGGCATGCGACAGGTAAGACGGTGGCAATTATTTGCATCACCTAAGCTATTGTCGTAGTTAAATGTGTTCAAAGTGATTACGCAATGATACTGCAGGAATTCAGGTTCCAAGCATCCACCTGAGAAATTCAGGTTCCAAGCATCCACCTGTACGCTTGTTCTTGTTCTTGGGGAAAACAAGTCAGAAGTCACCTCAACACAAGTTAAGTTTGATTTTGATGACTTCAGTATCCACTGCATGTGGCCTTGCTGAATGAGTTCTTATGGTCTTGTTCTTCTAATCCCAGAGGCAAAATGATATTCAGATTTCTGAATAGGGGATGGGTACTGACGGTTGATGGTTATGTCAAGTTTACAGATTTGGAGGGTGCAGGGAGGCTGTTTGATGAAATGTTTGAGAGAACTTCAGCCATGCACATTCGATTGGCCAGTATGCAAAGGATGAAAGAAAGGGATCATGAAAGATGCAAGATTGTTGTTTCATAAGTTGATACCAGGATGTGTTCTCATGGTCGGTGATGATCTCAGGTTATCCTGGAGAAGTTTTCATGATTTTTTAAATCGCTCTAAAGGTATGTAAGACAACCTAGATAAGCTTTGTTTTTGTCCTGATGAAGTCTGCATGATCTGTTGTGTAAAAATCATGAATCTAACATGCAAGTGTTGGCTGCTGCTATGAACATGAATGTAAGGGAACTTTTGTATGATTGCCGTTCGTTTCAAGATGCATTTTCATAATATGGTGTTAGAACTATTTTTCGGATGCTTTTCGAGGGCCACTCCCCAATAATAATGATGTGTTTAAACCCTTGATGATTTTTCTTGGACAACAATTGATTTATTTATTATATTATATTCATCTAGTATATGATTTTACTTTTAGGGTACCATTTGGATGAAACTTTATTGTAGATTTGATAATAATGACATCACATTTCTCATAATTTCAGTTGGACCTGTGGCAATCATTATAATTTTTCCGTTCCCTAAAATATATACATACATACATTATATAGGCTTGGACGCTGTTGTATCCATTTGCATCCCACTGTATTTTCGTATTGACAAGAATACCCCTCTGTCCTCTATTCTCTTGCTATCACTGACGACATGGACCCGTGGCAGATCTTAGAACTCATCTTGCCCACCTGTCTCCGAACTCTCCATGTTCTCCGGTCCTTTTAGATGTTGCTTGTGCTGCTTTTCTTTTTGCCGGCTGTGCAACCGTCCGTGGCAGACGGAATATATCCGTACACACACAAGTTTTATAGGTGGGTCCAAGGCCACACAAGCTTGTTAGGCCCACAAGTCGGTGTAATACGTCAATACCCCGGGGTAAATCAATCCTCTTTTCTCTCGGCTCTCCCCTCGTCTTCCCCGTCCGTCGCCTTCACAGAGACCCAGCCAAAACCCCCATCAAATCCTCTCTCCAAACGCGCACCACCACCACCACGCCGCCGCATCCATGGCCGGCGAAGACGGCGCCTCCCCGCTCCGCCCCCGTCCCGTCCTACCCTGAGGTATAAATCCCCCATTACGTTTTCTTTCCGCCGCCAATCTGTTATCCGCGGTAATTTTTAATCTGCCCTGTGCGTCTCCTCGCGCAGATGATCGTGGACGCAATCCGCGCGCTGGGATCCGAGAGCGGCTCCGACAAGTCTGCGATCTCAGACTCCATCAAGGCCAGGTCCGGCTCCAGCCTCCCGGGCGAGCACAACGCCATCCCCTCACGGGCCACCTCGCCCGCATGAAGGCCACCGGCGAGCTCGCCTTCCGCAGTAACAACTACCTCCTCCCCGACGACGACGAGGAAGCCTCCCCGCCGCGCACCGGTGGGCTCGAGGACCCCGCCGTCGACGAGGACTCTGCTGCCGGGTTCGACGCCACTTCCTTCCTCCTCGACGACTTCGATGACGATGGGCTGCTTGCTCCCCCTGTCGTCATCGACGCTGACGACATTGCCGTGCCTGCTCCAGCTCCCGTTATCACCGCTGATGTCAACCCTGTTCCTACCAAGCGGGGACGCGGACGGCCCCCGAAGCCCAAGGATCCCGTTGCCGTGGGCTCCAGTGGTGAGTCCGCTGCAGCTGCTCCCGTCGTCGCCGCTGATGGCGCTGCCGTGCCTGTCAAGCGCGGGCGCGGACGCCCGCCGAAACCCAAGGACCCCGTCGCCGCCGAGGACGCAGCTCCCACTGCGGCTCCCGTCGTCACCGCTGATGCCAATGCCGTGCCTGTGAAGCGTGGGCGCGGACGTCCCCCAAAGCCCAAGGACCCCATCACTGTGGCCACCGACCGGGCCATCAGCGGCATGCTCAGCCCACGTGGCCGTGGCCGCGCGCCCAAGAAGGCCAAGGTTGCCGTGGAAGATCCCAGCGGTGAGCCTGCTGCAGCTCCCGGCGTTGCTGCTGATGACAGTGCTGTACCTGTCAAGCGTGGGCGTGGACGGCCCCCAAGGTGAGGCCTGTGGTGGTTGGGAACCCGCCTGAGTCTTAAACCACGCATGTTGAATCTTATTGTGATGGTAATACCTGCAAGGTTTGGGAGTAGGCTGGCTCATTAAATCGAGTTCTTCATTAACTTATGCAGTTGGTTAAATAGTATCGGTTAAAGAGTACTCTCAGTAATCTAGATGGGTTTCTGTACATCGAATGGTGGGTGATGTGTAATAGTTGACTGCTGCTGAGAGCGACTTAATCAGTGCTATTTTCGTCTTGTTGCTGCGTGCTAGTTATGATCATGATATTTGCAATGTTGCGGGTGGTGGCTGTCTCCTGGACCTATTCCTGATCTGTGCATTTTGAGTTTTGACTGATCAAAACATGTGAATCCCGGTCTGAATTTTCCAAGATTCACCCCTTTTGATTCTGTTGCGGTTTCTTGTTTGAGTATAGGGAGTAGCATACTACTGGAGTACATAATTATTTCCTTAATCTGTTCTGACTTCCTGGATTATATATTAGGAAAAACTTAATTATTTTTTTATCATCAAAGACACAGGTTATTTTGTTAAGGGTGGTTTATAGGAATTGCTTTTTTAGGGCTTATTTGTTATGTGTCAACATTTCAGCAAAGATTCAAGTTGTTAGTTAAGGTTCAGTTCAATGAATATGTAATTTTGTTCTTAGTTGCCATTACTGTTACACAAATATGTGCAGTGAAAGTAGAATTCTTTACACTTTTCTTGTGAAATGGAAGTTGATCATCACTCTGTATTGAAGTTTTTCCTCGTATGTGTGTCCTGAATAGGCCTAAGGTGTCTTGGCATGGGGGTGCAGTATGATATGACATGATTTGTGGTAGGTTCTTGCATTTGAACTATGGTTGGATTGAATCATGACATTGCAGAGAAGAATTTTGTTTTCAATCTCAATGAATTGAGTTATCAGTTTGACTTCAATGTAACGAGATGTGCTAAGATTGCTTGTCAAAATATTGCTGTATTGTTCTAGCATGCTGGCTTGACCTTTTTTTTAATGAAAACTTGCGCTACTTGCTGGACTATGATAGTGAAGTTGTAATGTTTAGGATAATTAAGGAGTACATTTTATTTTGTCAAGAGATGTTTATATCAGATGGAAAGTGAACTAAAACTCTAGCAATAGAGTTATGAATTATTTTTACCTATATTATTTTTACTAGGCAACATAGCGTCAGTTTGGATTGTCTGGGTGTGCTTACAGTCGGTATTTTAATCCTGTGTTCAATGAATATATGATATGGTTGTTTGGCAAGTTCTTTTACTATCACAACTTCACAAGAACATGTTTTGTGGAAATAGAAGTTTGATTCCACTGTCGTCCTTGAACTGGAAGCTGACCATCTGTCAGAATTAACCCATTGGATATACTGCTTGCGAAAAGCTTGTTTCTTTTGGACAACTAGTATCATCACACTTATACTATTTGAAACATTTTCACGTGGAGACAATATTGTGTATGTTTTTTCAGGTTTGATTGTCTTTTTTTTTCTTTTTTTTTTTTTTTTGACAAGGGGTTGAGTGAACTTGATTAATCTCTTGAGATGTCATGGCTGATTAATGTTTGATGATACGGCCCTGTACATGTGTGCTAAACATGATTCAGAGACAACCATTACATTTTAGTTGAAAAATATCTGCAATCTTTTTGGGTGAAATTTGAGCATGTGCGTATATCTTGCAAATTTCAGCATATAAATTCACATAATTGGGCATCTTTTACAATAATGAGTCTGGTGATTTTGAGGTTGCCATGCCAAGTTTGAAGTTCTTGTACACTTATGATGTATGTTGAATGCCCACGGCACCACCCAGGCCTTTACCTCAGGCGTTTAACCTCGTTACCACCGGTTCACAGTTGGTCACCTCATTTGCCATCCGATTGACGCGGTATCTGAAACCTGTCTTAAGAACGACAGTGCCCATCGCTTCGGAGTTGTCCGTACCGATTGATCAGCTGATTACATAACTGTTACCATCCCAAAAGTTGAACCAAACAGCAACTTAGGAACAACCCAACAATGAATTCCTTAAGTTTTGTCGGAGATGATTCAGCCTTAGAGCCCTGTGAATGCCATTAGTGGCTTTGCCGTCATGGCTTTCAATGTGCTTACTACTGCTGCGTGAGAAACGCTCGTTTTGATTCCCAAGCCCCCCCCCAGCCTTTACCGCACACCCAACATTTTGCAATTTAGTCCTTTTTTGAACAAATTATACATTTAGCCCCTAGCCGAAGAATTTGCATCTTTGGACCCCGGGGTCGGAGCCGGGACTCATCACTCCAAGGTAGAACGCCTCGGCGCCTCCAGACCTGTGCCGAGCTTTCCAACCCGCGACAGTGTCGAACGAGGTGGCGGTGGCGTGGATCGGACCTCGGAGCCGAGATCACACCTCCGGGTCGGAGCCACGATCTCTTGGCTCCAAGGTCCTAATTGTAAAAGGCCCCACATCAACACTAACGTTGTCTCCCTTGTCCTCAATCCAAATCGCGAGCGCCGTCTCTTTCTCTCCCTCCCTCGTCGCGACCGCAGCATCCACCGCCGTCCATCACCGCCCTCGCCGCCGCCGTCCCAGCTCGCTGCTTCCTCCCCGCCTCCGGCCCTCGTCCCCACATCGTCGCCGGTCGCCCTCGTCGCCCCATCGTCCCGCCTCGCACCACCGGCGACGAGGGCAACCGTTGCCTTCCTAGGGTGCCCGCCGGGCGGGCCGCCGGTTGTCGCGGCCGGCGGTGCTACCACCTCCTCCAACCATGGCATGAGACACCTCCACCGCGGCGCCCACATCCTCCCTATGAACCCGAAAGCGGACCATGCCCCCGCAAGCCACCTCCCCCATTGCTATTTCTTTCCATCGCATACCTCGCCTCGAACTCAGCCATCATCTGCTTCATCCGTTCGAGGTGATCCTTGTCATCCTGCTTGATCTCGGTGTCAATTCATTGCTCAAAGTCACACAGAGGTGGAGGAGTTTATGAAAAAAAAATAAATCATCAGAAAATACAATTGACACAAATTTATTGATGATAACATGTTTTCTCACCAATAAACCTCTACGACGCGCTTCCTCTGTAGGCTCCCATACAAAATTAGTACACATCCAATACCTTTGTCAATAGGTCTCCTCCTCTGAAATGTCTACTTTGCAAGGATCACCACAATAGCATATTGGAACAGGAACACTGGTGGATTAGGCTTCCAAATGTACGAATTCTCGGCAACGGACCATAGCTAAAATTGCAAAAAATGACATTAAACCCTAAGTCTAGGGTTATCCATACGTTGCAAAAACAAAATAACAACGTGATAAACCATAAACCTAGGGTTTTCAATATAAAGAATAACGAACGATAACGTAATATTACACAATAACAAGAGATTACCTTGGCTTCTTAGCTTTGCCACGCCTAGACATCCTGCATTACAAGGAACACAAGATAAAAATCATTTCAAACACTAGGGTTCACAAATTATTGAAATACTAGCAAATATGTTCGTGGGTTGCAACGGGATATATAATTTGATAATGTATCTTGTTGGTCATGTTGCAGTGTGAGGAGAGGCGCAGCAGCATGCACCAAGAAGGCAATGAACTTGTTTACTCATCGCCGCTGGTGCCGGTGGCGTATCCTCGTATGAGACTAATACAACAAAACAAAACATAGAACATATGTAATATACTTGCAGACTAAAATAACAAACAAATAGATCAAAGCAGCTGGGCTCGCGGAGATTCAATAAATGCGTCCAATAACCTAAGTTGTCGATCCAGCTAGGCTCTGTTGTGGACTCATTTTATTGGGCCTTGGCCTCTTGGGTCGCGGACTGCGTTTCTTTTTTTTCTAGGACTTTAGGGGGCGGTTTTTTTTTTTTCCCAAGCACTCTAGGGGGCGGTGGACAAAAATTTTGGTGAACCGAAATTCTGTAGGTATAAATTTTGTCTCTTTCTAGAGACGTGAGAGAAAAATATGAAACTAAAAAAGTTACCGAACTAACATTAGAAGGAGAAATAGGAAATAGATATAGAAAAATAAAAATGAATTTGGGAGGGGCACGGATGGGCTCACGGGCACAACTTTTTTTTATGGAAGGAAAGGAGTTTCCATGGATTACGGAGCGGGCTCACGGGCACCACTTTTTTTTACAAAAGAAAAGGAATTTGCATCGGACATGATTACCGAGCGGGCGGTTGTGGATGACAGACGACGGGCTAAAAATTTTAGTGGACTAAAATTTTCTCGCTTTATTAGTAGATATAGATATACCAATTCAATGCAAAAAAAAAAAAAAAAAAAAAAAAAATCTTGAGGGGAGAGAAATTTCCTTTCTCCTAAAGATATATGGATCAAATCCTAATTTCTACTGTTATAATTCAAGATTCAAGAAATTGGGAAGGTGGAAGAGGAGAAGAAACCAAGATGGAGGGAACAAACTGGCGGCTCGGGTGGGCAGGAGCCCGCCTTTGTGTCAACTTGTATTAATACCTCGGGGCGAGACCTATGGCGCCGAGGTCGAGCCTCCTAAAGATGTATGGATCAAATCCTAATTTCCACGGTTATAATTCAAGATTCAAGAGATTGGGAAGGTGGAAGAGGAGAAGAAACCGAGATGGAGGGGAGCAAACTGTTGTATCGGGTGGACAGGGAGCCTGCTGTGTCAACTTGTATTAAGACCTCAGAGGCGAGATCTATGGCTCCGAGCTCGGAGCCGAGATCTGTGGCTTCGACCTCGGCGCCAAGATCTGTGGGTTCGAGCTCGTAGCCATGATCTCTTGCTCGAGGTCCAGTCCATGTCACCGCCACCTCGTTCGCCACCATGCCGCTGACGGAAGGGACCCACCCATTATGCCTTTCCTGCCTCCCCTCATCTGCTTTCCCTTATGCACACTTGCCGGAACAGAATCCCATCTCCTAAGCTGCCCTCAATCATCATAGTCGTCAACAGCCGAGCCACCAGCCCGCACGCGATCTATGCACGCCACGTAGGTGATCCTCACTAAAGATCGCTAGTTTGGTTTTGGATAATTGATGACATCCTAGGACTAATCTCTCTATACTAAGTGTGTGAATTAGTTGGAGATTGGTCAAGCCAAGTGAGGAGCATGATGGCCATGGTGGATGGGTTGTCGTGATCCAAAAGATGATCAAGTGCTTTCTTGATGTGGATTTGAAGCGATCAAAATGAGCTCAAGGCAAAGGTATAATCTTAGGGTCATTTTGATTTTACACTCAAGACACCATAGAGGGTGTGAGTGGTTTAGGATCGATAGTTGTACTATCAAGAGGGGAAAACGTCAGAGACTTCGATTGTCATGTGCCTCTAGGCTCAACAATCATGTTCATGCATTCTTAACCTAGAGATCTAACCAAAACTTTTTAAAAGATTGTGAAAATGTTAATACACAAGCACATGGTGATGTACACTTGATCGTGTTGGCACATTTGCAAAGGTGGTGGTGTTTCCTCGGTGGAGTGTTGAATTGATACTCTAGTGGATTGCACGTGTCGTTGAGTTACCCCTCAATCATGTGGTGTCAAGAGGGACTAGTGAGGCAAGGCGTGCGCGCCACCTTGGTCCACCGTTGAGATGGTCGACACAACCGGAGACTAGCTTGAGGGTGCTCAAGTGAACTCCGGGTGAACCAATCAATTGTCTCCATCTTGTGTGATTGATTGTCTCTCGGTTATTGGGTCCATATTGTGATATCATCTTCCAGTGATTGGTTCATTGAATCGACACATTGGTATATCATCTCTACACCACTCTTGCAATTACATTGTGATATTCATATTGTGCTTGTGTAACTTGATTAGTTTGTCTAGCATATATATCTTGTGTAGAATTGCTAGTTGCTTAGAATTGTTTAGTGTAATCTAGCTTGTTCATCTAGTTGGTAAAGTAGTGACATAGCCATTTGAGTGAATTAGTGAGTTTAGCAACTAGAATTGTCAATAGGTAGCTTGCCCACAAGTAGAGCTAGTGCAACCGCAATTATAGCCATTTATTGGTCAAACCTTTTGCTCTAGTGTATTTGTAGAAATTTTATTAGGCTATTCACCCCACTCTAGCCATTTGGGACCTTTCACTCACCCTCTCATGCGCTCGCTCGGAGAGCGCAATGGCTGGTGACGCCACCGCCTACCATGGCAGCGCCTGCCACCCTATCTTGCCCTCTTTTGGACTGGCGTTTGAATTTGAATGCACCAGCGTGATCGCCGTCGCGTCACGACCCCAAACCCCTATCCCCAGCGCATCCTAGCCCCTATCTGCCATATCCCCATCTATGGTCGCAAGAACGACCGACCGGCTGGCTCCCATCCACCCCATTGAAACCTAGTGGAAAGGGAGAAGAAAAGGAGGAGGAGGAGGTCACAGACCCACCGGAGCCGGAGATGCCGCCTTGATCGGCTACGTCAACGTAGCTACTCGGCATGGTAGTCGCCACTGCCTAATCACCTTGCCCCGCTAGCCACCAACACCGCCACCCCTAGTTTCTTCCCCAAGCACAGCTGTTGGATCACCATGAGCGCCACTGCATCCCGCACCAGGAGACTCAAAGGCGAAGCCTATTCGGTTCATGACACGCGTACACGCGCGCACACACATAGAAAGACTAACCCCATCCCAATGTCGGCGTGGACACCGCCTACCCTGCATGCTCGCTATGGCCAAGGCCACCCACGACGAGGTCACGTTATGCTTTGTCGGAGTGGGTAAATCTGAAGCCAACCCCGAAAACAAGTCTGCCGCATTAAGAGACGCGGAAATCTGCTACCTTTTGGCTAACGGAGGCCAAGTCACCCCACTGTCATCCCTTGCCGGTGCGGTGTCGCGCTCATGAGTGCCGCCATGTCACAAGCGCCCTCATCGGCTCCAGTCACATCATAGGACAACGATGGACCTTAGAGCAGCGACACCACGTGGTGAACCAAGCCCTCTAGCCCAAGTGGAGAAAACCCCTAGGCTTGGCCATGCCATTGCATCTGCCGTGTGCCTTCACCACATGATGGCTTCACACTTTTGGGTTATTGATAATTTATTGAATTTGCATAACCTACATGCTCACGAGAGGTTAAAGATGTATCATTTAAAAGATGATGAGAAGAGCAACTTCTTAAAAGAAAAGGAGAAGGGGCCTTTTTGTAAGTGCAATCAAGCTCTATTTGGGTTTTGGTGTTGATGATTGTTGACACATGTTATAGCATAATATTAATAGTCAACTAAACATGAAATAAGGGCATAAAATGAATATCAACATAGACTAGGGGCTTTACTAACATAATTCCACGAGCTTTGGTGATTTATATCTTTTACGAGACTTAACGATAAAAAGCGATTTTAAGAGCAGTGAAAAGGCCGAAGAGTTTGCATCCCATACGATGACAAGACTTGACTATAAGGCAACTCAATCCGAAAAGTGGACTAAAACATTCTAGAACACACCAGGAGACACCAGGGGGGAAGGAGAAGTCGTTGTGACACAGAGTCCTGGCGATCGCCGCCTCTGATCCTGGCGATCGCCAGGGTATTTCCACTAATCAGCCTCATCTTTCTATGGCGGTTTACCACCGACATTGAGGTTGCATCTATACCGTTGTTCAAGGTCGGTTTGATCCAAGGGCCCCCGTTCATCGCCAAGGGCTATATAAGCAGACCCCCTGACCCTAGGGTGAAACCCTAATTCATTCTATTCTTTATCTCTTTACCTGTTGGTCATGGAGGTGTCCCAATGTGAGGACAACCTCTCCCCCACATTAGAGAATTAGGGCTAGACTCTCTAATGTAGTAGATTAGCAATTAGAGAGTTAGGGAGAGTGGAGCTATGCTCCTGCTCGGAGATGTCTCTGAGAGTTTGGTATGTTTTGTATCCTTTCTTTGTAAGACTTATGATTCATATATTTATCTTCTCTATTTACTTCCATGACTTTCATATATTTGGTTAAGTATAGTTGTTATGCTATTGTATGGGATCTCCGCTCGTATTGAGGGCTCTAGTTATGCTAGGTAGCTAGAGTAGTAATCGATAGTGTAGACTTGGTGTCTAGGCTATAGGTTACCTGAGGTTGCGCCCAATCCCACGGATAGTTGTGGTAGCCCCAGGGGTGACATCCCTGATAGGCCGATGTAGTCCACCATGTTCGGATTGGTGTTTTGTAGAGCTTTTGGTAGCCTTCTCCCAACTACCTTTTTCCCAGTCTTTCTCGAGAGTTGGAAAGGATCTGTTGCTCCAAAATGCATTAGTATGATTGCTATCATAGAACCTAAGTAATAGAGAAGTACATAGGAACCTTGATCTTTCCCGTTGTCCTCTCAATTTGCTAGCTACATATTTATCTTAGGAATTCTCTTGTGTATGATTATGCTTAACTCCTATCATATATCATTTACCCCCTCACTTTAGTCTAGTGGTTTGCTAAGTTAGTAGATGCATGAGTGTGACTTATTAGATTCTTTAGCCAAAGCTTCCCTGTGGATACGATACTCTAGAATACTCTCTAAGGGAAAAGCTACAATGGTATTCTGTGCGCTTGCAGAACCTTCATTTTCTTTTAGCACTTAACAAATACCAACAATGATCACCTAATTAGGGATCTAATGAGATTTATCGAGATGACATGCAAGAAATTATAAAAGAAGATGATGTACAAGTTGGAGGATCTCATATTTCATTTTTGAGGCACTCCCAACAACTCATGAAGGCTTAATTATTTTCTATTTTGAATATTGAGTTTAGGAAAAGTCGTACTATAAAGAGAAATCCTAGGACAACTGGTCAACTGTTGAACCAAATGCTCAATTCTTGCTAAGTAATATCACGTCACTCAACCAAAACAATCAGCATTTCATATTCAAACTTCACCCATTCTGCCCCTCCCCAACGGTTACCTCTTTTTCCCCAACGTTCATTTCATGAAAGCACAGAACCTATGCTCTCTCTCTATCTCTCTCTCCCCTCCATTGTTGTTCTCACTCCCCTCAACCAAATCCATTGATTCCCACCATCAAAATAACTTGAGGGAAAGGGCAACAAACTTCGATTGGAGGCTGGATCTAGTGATTCCCCATCTTGAAAGAGCATTTGGTTCACGTTTGGCCGGTGTCCCTAGGGTTTGTTACTCTTGGAGCTTACTCCTAGCCGGCTAGGCATCGGACTTGAGCATGCCAACTTGTGTGGCAGCCTTGGGAGGTTTGTAACCTCACTCGAAATCAAGAAAATCACTCCTGATCTCAAGGGTTCACTCCCTTGACTTGAGAACGAGGGTAAATCAAGCCTTTCTGGTGACTGGTGAGCTGAAGCCTTATGTGGCTTCCTCAACAACGTGGAGTTAGGCCAACCTTGGTGGCGACACCGAACCACGGGATAAATCTTGTGTCACGCGTGCTTCATTTACTTTCTTTCAAGATATTTGTTGTTACTTTGGGTTTGGCCCGATCTACTTTATGACTGTTCTTTGGGGTGTTTCTTTTCTATATATGTGATATATATGTGTGCAGGAAGGCTAAAAATTAACCCAATCTAATTTCCATTTATTAGTTTTCAATCTACACTTTTCATTTTCTGTTGGGCACGATAGTGCCGCACCTAAGTCATGGCGGTGCCACACTCTATTCTCACAACAGTTTGAGCTCAGTTTTTACAGGTCGATTTACGTGCTATAGGCCTATTCACCCCCCTTTAGGCTTCCAAAGATCCTACAAGTGGTATCAGAGCCAGATTGCTTTGTAAATGTTTCACCATATATGTGAAGTCACTACAAGATTTTCGGTCTAATGCAACGCCGACAAAGTGTAGCAACAGAGCCAAAAATGGTAGCAATATTACTTTTGCTACCATATTTTTTTGGTTAAATGTCGTTGCACTTGTAAGGGTAGCAATAGCGTAATGCAACGGGTTACGTTTTAGTTGCTCTATTGCAACACTTTCGACACTTTTGCAACCCATGGTGAGTGTTGTAACAAGAGCAATTGCAACCACTACGGTGTGGCAATAGTATCAATTGCAACGAACTAGACGTTGCAAGTGACACGAATGGCAACCCACTAGGCGTGTAGCAACACAATGCAGCCGCAACGCAACATAGGTGTTGCAAGAGTGGTTATTGCTACGCTGAGAAAGCATTGCAATAGAGCTTCTCTATTGCCACGTCGCCAAATGGTTGCTATAGGTAGCTTAGGATATTGCAACGCGTCTCCGTAGGTTAGTTGCTACGAGGGGTCCTCTATTGCCACGTTTGTGAATGGTTGCTATAGGCAAAGCATGGGCTATTGCCACGTTACTTAGGCTTTGCTACGTATAGGCCATCTATTGCCACGCCACCGACCGGCCTGCTATAGGTAGGTTACTCTATTGCCAAGGCATCTTTTTATAGTTGCAAGAGATCAGATCTATTGCCACAACTAAATGTGGTTGTTATATGTGCGATTGTTATCAATTTGGTTTGATTTCCATCATATATTGCAACACCGCATTAATATATATTAATAATTCATGTTGTGATGCTTTCTTTGTTAGCTTAAATCAAGAATCGCAAAACAAATGATACATAATGAATGAGGCATCGACATCCATTAAAACGAAATATAATTTGTTCGCACAAAATCTTTAACAAAACACACCGAAAGTGTCAAACTAAAAGAGAACACATTGTGTCCAAAGACAGCAACCTGTTTGAACTCATTTGAATCGAAAGACTAATGTCTACTCAGTATCAAAAGATTCCTTTGATATGTATGTTGGCCATCGTCCCCACCATTCGCATGCTTGAAAAATCATTGACATGCATTAGTTAAACTAAAATTTTAAAGTTAATTGATCCACCTAAAAAATTAGTCCAAAAAAAACTAGTCTAAGATGTGCAAAATTTGACAACACACTTGTAAAATCTATCTCTTAAACCATCGTTTGGTCACTAAAATTTAGGATAGTCGACATAAGGGCATTATGTACAATTTTCTTATTATCATCTTGAACTAATTTTACTATTAACAAGATGGACAATATAAACAAGACAACTTTGTCGATTTTTTTTTCAATCCATTCCGAATACTAGTAAAATAAATGGGCACAAGAGGTTTAGACAAAGAATAGGAGACTACAATATGGTGCAATAAAAAAAGGGCACTTTTACCTCAAAATCAGAATCCTCGATTCTATCATGTCATACCGTAAAAAGTTGGGAAACCTCGAATCAATAGAACATGATGTGAGTTGCAGATTTCATAGTGATCCGATATAACACATCACAATTAAAGAATAGAAGTAGTAATATGTAGCCAAATAGAAATGCAAGAATTGCAAAAGTTATTAGTTTATTAAGTTAGCTTTTATACATGATGGGAATGGCATTCAAGATCAACATAAACTAGGAGGCAGCCCCACGCCAAGTGGATAGAACACTTTTGACCGATCAAAATGCAGCAAAAAGATGACATATTCATATCTACAAAGTATGATTCAAGTATGCTATTTAATTTTTCTATGTGTATAATTAGGCTAAAATAATAGCATATTTTTTACTTGGAGAATAGGACTATGTTTGTGCTTCCAAGGCATGGTGGGGAGGTGTAGTCTTGAAGCATTCTATACCTATGTAAAGATTGAAAAAAGAAGGTTTTAAACTTCATAGTTCAACCTCTAGTAGCAGTTTATGACGAACCGATAAATGAAAAAAGATAAGTTATCAAGCTAAAAACATATATGCTACAGTGATGTGCTTTTATTGAACAAAGATATGGTTGCCACATATATAGTCAAATTACAAAAGGATTATCTATGTATGATTGAAATGTGAGAAAGTGCAAACCGGCCCGAAAAATAACTAACAGAGGAAAGCGGTTAATTTGTCCATAATCTGTTGGGGCATACCTTTTCTTTTTATTAAGCAAACACTAAGCATTTTTTAGGTAAGTTCCAAAGAACCCATGGAGGCACCTACAGTTTTGGCAATAGTATAGGGGGGGCAAAGTGTAAAGGTGACCACAATAGAAAAAAGTGTTTGTATTAGCTATAATACAGGGGGCAAAGAGTCATATACATCACAATAGAAAGAGTTGTTTCTACTCGATAAGATAGAACATTTGCTACTTTAGTTGATGCAGACTAATGACATGTAAACTAAACTATAATTTGTGCCCTGGCTGAATTATACTGATACTTAAGAAGATTTACTGGGGCCAATGTGTGTTGAGGCGATATATATAATTAAGAAATGCAAGCCCAGTAAATGGATTCAAGTAAGCTCATCAATTGTTCAAATGTAAGGGACATTGGGCAAATGCATGCATAGTTCTAATTTATAATTTTAATAATTCTGTGAATGTATGAAAAGTCTTAGTTCATAACTTTCATAAATCACTAAGTTTGAAATGAAAAGTGATAGAGCACAACAAAGAAGTGACTTCATAAATGACCATGCTTGCAGGGTGCGATAGGTACTCAATTTTCATCTAAATGGACCACTTTTAAAGGGAGATTTTTTAAGAACATAACTCTACTCTCCATCCTTTCTAGGCTCGGTCGGGGCTACTTTGAAGGGAGAAAACTAACCAATTTGGTAATTTGGTGCCTGCCATCATGTGGCATGAAACTTTTTTGTAAATTTCTTGAGCATCCTATTTTCAACTTCCTTCTTCTCCATTTTCATCTACAAAGTTATAGAAACCAAGTTAGTACAGGGAGGTAGCAATATATCCTTAAAAGATAGCCACATGACTATGTGCTAAGTAGTGCTCATGTTACTGTCCTATTGTTATAAAAAAATTGTACCTTCACTTTTGGATAAAGCATTCGTTGAAATATAGAATAAAACACCACATCATGTGCTCCACAATATGCTATAGCTTTCTGTTCCTTGGAATTATGTGGTGACAAATAGTGTGAGATAATTAGTGAGTGCATGTTTGGATTAAGAGCTACAATGAGAAACAAATAATAATAACCGGTCGCTTTTGGAGAACTGTTTTCTCGATTTCTAGATAAACTATGTGTGAACAAAGCTAATAATTTTGTGAGATCGCACTTTCTCGATTGCCGGTTTTTGAATGCTCATGAGCATTTCCGTCATGGGAGATAGTAGCTTCAGGTAGTATGGTTAGTAGCTAGCATGTTCATGAGATTGCACAAGCAATGTATTCAAGCATGAATTCGCCATTGCTTTTTTTTAAGAAAACAGTAAATTGTCTCTATTCGGGCCTCTCATGCGGTTTGGTTTTTAAATGCAGGTCAATGTTTCCCGGCAATCTATGGCATACCAAATCTGCTGGGGTTGGAATGTGTTTAAGAAAATAGGCATGTATTCCAATACTTCTAATTAAACATTTTTCCCGGTTAATTCAATTCATGTGACCATGTAGGATAAATATGGGGTTGAACTAGCATGATCACCAATTTTCAAGCATTAGCATTTTCCTACTATTTAGTGGTTCTCATTTACAACTTGAAATCCTCTCGCAACTATGCTTTGTAGGGTGTAGGAATGGGATGTTGCCGGACAAGGCTTGAATCCTCTGCAACTATGCTTGTAGGGTGTAGGAATGCGAGGTTGCTTGGACAAGGCTTGAAGAACAAATATACACATTCTCCTCAAAATAAAATATTTTCAAGGTAAAAGCACAAGGTGAAGAGAAGGTTCAGGTATCTTTGAACTTTCTCGATGTTCTTTTTCTTCTTCTTCTTTTGCAATTATGTTGTAGCAAGTTTTCATTATTTTGATTTTCATGTACACATTTGGCAAAGGAGATATATAACTGTGTCCCAATAGGATTTATATAAACAAATTGGTCCCGATCCCTTGCTTTGCTCTCCATGCTTTGGGCGCTAAGGTACAAGTCATCCCACATCTACATCCTTCGATTCTTCCAACCCGACTCTAATCCTAGGAGGTAGGTTGCATTGACTGTAGCACCAAAGAAGCGTGCGTCACCCCCATCTAGGTATTTTATTATTATTATCATTATTATTATTACAGATCCGAGTTTGGCCGGGGCCTCAAGCAGTCCATGCAGCAGAGATCTTGACGGAAATTAGGGCCGAGACTTATGTGAAATAGAGATGTTTTATTACCTCGCATATGGAAGAAGTCGAACCCCACATGAGTTCATTTAATTTCAGCCTGCTTTTGTTCAAGAACGTAACACGGATGGTGGTTTGAAAACAATTTTCTTCTTCAAAGATATAAACAACATCCGAATTCTCTCCTTTATATATAGGAGCCTAGGTCCCCTTGTATAAGAATTAATGAATATATGTAATATCTACATATATCTACACATTGTATATGAATGATTGACGGTGTTGCTCTAATTAATATTAAATGAACACATTTGATGTGGGATTTCTTCTATACTATCTTCTCCAAAGTGAAGATATACACACATTAGAAGACAATTCCAAAAAATATATTAGAAAAAAAAAAAAAACAATAGAAAACATAGGTCGATGTATCAACTTTGCTTTATACGGATATAAGAATATTAAAATGTCTATAAAGGAAGTAGATATGAAAATAAACATCTTGAGGAAGCGTGTTATGTCTTTTAGAGACGCTTTATACCGTGTCTATAAAATGTCTCATGTCTTCTAGACACGCTTTGACAACGTATCTATGGTGTCCCGACACGGTTTCCGCACACGCTTTAGAGAAGCGTTTACGTACTTCACTAGGTATGTAGCCTACAAATAAAACATATCTAGAGGGGGGTGTTTCTTGTAGTTTCCGCGGACATGTGCACGGTCGGCGCCCAACCCGGCCGACTTTTTGCTTTCTGTGCCACTTTGGTCGTGGTGCAACTCGACGCTTCACCTCCTTGAGCCCAAGCACAAAGTCCTCCATCGTCTTCTTGCTCTTCTCCTCCGCCGCCGCCCGGTATACCCCGTAGCTCACCGCACGCGAGGGAAAAATAACGAGCCGCTAGGCGATGAAATGACCGAGGAGCCGACTCGGTGTTGAGTTTGCGCTAGAGGGCACATGGCCATAATCTAGCGTGGGGGGCACACCCGTTCGTGTCACCCCAGGGTTCACACAAGTTTTTCCATGCGCAACGCCCCCGATCGATCGCGACTCGCCACGCTGCGTTATGGCCCGTGATAAGGCCCAATCCAAATCAGCCTCGCCTTCTAGTTCTCGTTGCAATTCTCAAAGTATATTGCAACCAAAAATAAGCGTTGCACTTGAACACAATTTTACTTCGACCCTAGAGATCTCGTTGCAATAAAATTTCACACTTGCAACAATATCAAAGTATATTGCAACCGCCAAAAAAAGGTTGCAATTGAACCCAACTTTTGCTTCACCTCCAAGAGTTCTCGTTGCATTAAGCATCCGCCTTTTTGCAACGCTTTGTTAAATTTCATGCAACACAAAAAAAAAAAAAACGTAGCAATAGTCACAACCAAATGCAACTAACGCAAAATGTAGTTGCAAAGACTACCACACAATTGCAACCAAAATCAATTCTATTGCAACCATTTTTCACCATTGCAATACCATCAACCAAATGCAACAAAAAGCTTCCAACATCTTGAAAATCGTTGTATTAACGACACGTATCGCTACGATTTTTAGAATTGTTGCAATACAACCATCTCTAGCAACCAAAGTTTCAAATTCGAGGCGTTGAATTAGACCAAAAATCTTGTAGTGAGTATGAAGGTCATCGAGGGTTCAAAGAAAGGCGGCCACCGACCCATTCTGGTGTCACCGATCCTAAGAGGGTGGTGGCAAGAAAAGAAAGAATAGAAGCTAAAGCCGCAAGAAGAGAAGAGTGAGACAAGAACAAAAAAGATTGAGGAGGCAAGCATGAAGCTTGCTGAAAAGCTTTAAATAAAATAGGAAAGAAAAATTGATAAGAGAAGAAGATCCAAGAGAAGGGCAACTAGAGAAAAGAAGAATGAGTATGATGCTTCTTCTAGTGAGCTATCAAGTAGCTCGATGATGGAGATAATGATGCATCGTACATTTCCAAGAGGAAGAAAGACAAGAAGAAGGATGAGGGCAGCACCAACAACAAGAAATTTGCTATGATATCCTTTAACTATTCTTCTTATTTGACTAACCGTGATAAGAAGTCTTTCATCAACGTGCCCTCGGGAAGTTGCCTCATTTCGATGGGACCAACTTTGCCAAGTGGAAGCATTTGATGAGAGTCTATCTTATTGCTCTTGAAGGGGCACACGAGATGTTTGATAGGTTGATGACCTTGGTTGGAAAGATTAGAGGATTGATGAAGAGTTTGATGATCACAAGGTGGTGAAGGTCATGCTAGAAGCATATGCACTAAAAAATGAGACCGTAGTCACCTTGATTAGAGACAAAAAGATGTTTTAGTACTTCACACCAAATGATGTGCTTGAAAAGATTGCCTACCTTTGACATGCAAAGAGAACAGGAAAATGAGAGAAGAAAGCTTGGAGAGTTGCGAGCCAAGTTAAATGGCATCAAGATCGGGGATGTAGCTCTCAAGGCCAACAAGGCAAGCAAGCGAAGCACCTCCAACAAGAATAAGAGCAGAAAGCAAGTATCTACATGCTAATCTAAAGAAATGAAGAAAATGCAAGAGAACATTGATGCAACTTCATCCTCAAGTGAAGATGAAGATGATGGGGCTGATTTCAAGAAAATAGATGACATGACCCTATTTATGAAGAAGTATCACAAGGGGCTGAAGTCCAATGGCTACAAAGTTGTGCAAAAGAATATTCCCACACAATAAGAAAGAGAACAATGCTACAATTGTGGTAGCACCAAACACTTTATTGCCGATTGTCCTTATGAGAAGAAAATCAACATATAATAAGGACAACAATAAATAAAAGAAGAAAGATTACAAGAGGAGAGGCAGCAAGACCATGGGAGAAACTCACATTGTGCATGAGTAGGACTCCACCAAAGAGTCAAGTGAAGAGGAAGTGAAAATTACAACTATTGCCATTCAAAAGCAATCCTTTAAACCAAGACTCTTCAACAACATGTCTGATGATGATGACTACTACTACCCTCACATTTGTCTTATGGAAAAGGATGAGAAGGTAAAATCTAAATCTAAATTCTCTCCAACCCTTAGTGATGAGTCTAGTGGTCTAAGTGATAGCTCAAGTGATGGTGGATCTAGTGATGAGGAATATGTGACATTAACAAGAAACCTAGATCCTAAAAATAAAATGTTCATCACTAAAATGATGAAGGATTTAGAGTGTTCAAGCCAAGCTAGCAACTATAGATGATGATCTCATTAAACTTGAAATGTTGTATATTGCGAAGCTCATGTAGTAGAGAGAAGTGAGTTGGTCACATTGCGCAAAGGCCTAGCCCAAGAGCAAGGTGTGCATGCTTTCACAAAGGAGGAAAATATTGCACTCAACAAAAATTATTGTGTCTTAAATGAAAAGCACAAATAACTTAAGTTGCAATATAGCATTCTTTGGGAGAGCAACCCACATCCATCTACCACAATGGACACCTCTACTCCCTCCACAAGCAAAGGTTGTGAAAAGGGCTTTAATGTTGATTTGAATAATGCTTATGCCACTAACCTTGTAAACATGGAAGTTATGAAGAAAGAAATAACTAGACTTAACACCTTGGTTGGTAAGGGGTGTCAAGGTAACAAGAATCCAGCAAGTGGCAAAGGGAATCAATAAAAGAAGACACAATACATTGATGGTAGAAATCTAGGAATCAGGGATGGACTTGGGCATGTAAAAGGTAATAAAACTAATGGTTGTAAGGTGATCACTAGTTTTGAATGTGTTCAATTCATGAGAAAGGGCATAGTAGGTACAAAGAGGCCTGCACGCAGTGTTACAAAATGCTAACAAACTCTTTTGAAGTGATGATATGAAAAAGAGAGGGGTCGCAAATCGAGTCATATGTTCACTTGAGAAATTTTCATCATGACAACGCAATCCCACTTCTAGATAACTATACCCAAGTAGGGAAATTTAGGCGATTAGTTGTTTCAAAAATGCAAGTTTCATTTCAGTCTTGGTTCGAGGAACAAGGGAGTCCTCTTATGTTTGATGAACAGGGTCACATGACATCTGTATTGAAAAAATGATAATGTGAGTTCTCTTGCATCGGCATGTGTTCTCTCTCCATGAATTATATACAACTTATATGTGCTTATGCATTCATATGCAGGAATATTGCGATCTCATCGAAAAGTCTGCTGAAGGAGGCTTTAATCATTGAAAATTTTGATCTAAGTAACATGTATGTGAATGTCTTCGATGGGGAGCCCATGTTGTGTGTATTTTACTATGTTAGAGTATGTTTTACTATTCATATGAGTTATGGAATACATATTTAATGAAGCAAACTTTTCAATTTTGGTCTGTCAAGGAGGTTTTTCTTTCAGGTTTGGGCCAATCCAATTGTTCTACTTGTTCACAAGAGGCTGCTTAGAATTGTGCAAATAAATCCATGTCCTAGTGTGAAGAGTAGTGCAACATTGAAAGAGATGTTTGTCACACAAAAATTTTGTGCATTTCTTGGAGAATCTAGTTGTAGTGTAGAAAAATTCAAGAGATATCCACACAATTGGGATTACTTAGTAAAAGATAAGTATCTCATGACCCTCATGGGTTCGATCACAAAGAAATGAGATCACTATTGAAGAACTTAGGTTTAAGCTGGCCATTTCTTGATGGTTTGCCGTAAAGAGAAGACATTCTAACTCACTCGATACAAGATATACTCAATTGGGATAGAGATGTGTGAATCATAAAAATCACAACATACAAGACTTTTTAGCTACGTGATTCTACTTAGAAATTGTTACAAGCATTTCAATAGTCTACCAAATAACATCAAGTTAACTAATATAACAAATTTTATTTTTTCATAGTTTATGTTAGTACTAATACTTTTTTTACGGAACGTGCTCACAGATCGAAAGGCTTTAACCGCCCATGTTGAGATTTGGACACCATATTTTTGGATGAGATCATTAGTAAGCTAACTAATTTTCCTTTAATTTCAAGTCTTTGATTTAAAGCTAACTATATTGTGGTTGGTCTGACCGGCATTAATATATGTAACCATGAGCCCCTCATTAGAAGCAAGTAGTGAATCGGTTGCTACCTTATTGTCAACGTCCATACTCTTTGGAGTCTAAAAGTAGTTAGTTTTTGTTAGAAATCAGATTCTTGCACACATACGTAACCATAGGCACAAGAGCACATAGAGACACAAAGTAGAGAGCTCCTCATTAGAAGCAAGTAGTGAATCAGTTGCTACCTTAACCGTCAACTTTCCATTCTTAGCGTCCATACTCTTTGAAGCATAAAATTAGCTAGTGTTTGTTAGAAATCGGCTTCTTGCACACATACATAATCATAGGCACAAGAGCACATAGAGACACAGAGTAGAGAGGAAGAGAGAGCTAATTTTATTTCATTCTTTGTTGTCCATGTACATCTTAGGAAAGTGCCTCATATATATAGAGCAAGGAGCCTATGATTCCTCCTTGCTACATTGTATGAAATATTGAGTTTCTCTCTCACCTCCATTTAATGGGCCACCATTCCAAGTTAAGTGTTCACATGCCTTTTTGACTTGGTTTACAACACTCCCCTTAGCCAATTATAGTGATGTGTATGGCTCGTTAAAAACTCTACACAAAAACTTTGCATGAGAAAACCCAATGGGAAAATTCATACAACAGTTGATCTTTAGGATCAGATTTTCAGGATCAATCCGACCATTTGGACTAGTTCATTCATATAAGTCTCTAGGACTGACTTGTGATCTCCAGGATCAGCATTATGGGCTATGATATTAGGAGTTATCTCCCCCTGAATCTTGCAACCCTTTGTGCCAATTCCACGGATAAAATTTTGTGGATGCTAGAGGTAGATAGAGATTGTGAATAAATCTATTGGATTTACATATATATAATTGCAAGGTATTTACCTCCCTGCTCTTCTGGAGCTCATAGGGTAGGGGAGTTGTGAGTAATACACCCTTGAAAAGTTTTCTTATCTCATAGCCTTATGCATTTGTGCCAAGCATAGCGGCGTTATCTCAAAAAGATAACGATAGGGGAATTGATAGTATACCACATGACTACCGGATGTGGTTAATCATTTGTCACAACTGGTCACATTTTTGTGTGGCTATAAATATCATGATTCGCCTTGAGTGGTTGGTTGATTAATTCAACCATGGTCTATCTCACAGACTGCCAAAAAATAGCTCGACCACCATAGAGAAGTATAATTATTCATTCTAGAAGCTGGCATCATGCAGGTCGAACATACAACTATTATATTATGCTCATATCCCACCATGATTGGGACTTGGTTCTTTGTGAACCACTGAACAAGGTTTTGGGTACCCTGTAGGTACATGAGGATAGTTTGAGTGCCAACCCAATATCTTCTGGTTGGGTAGCATTGCACTTTATCACCTGCAATAATGGGACTATGCAGTCTGCTAGGTACAATAATGCTCAATTGGGGAGCTTTAGGTTCCAACACTCCCTCATTATCCTTGGGTCTAAATGGGACTTTATCAATTTCATGGGATCAGCCTAACATGGGAAAATTCAGAGACTGGTGCATAAACCCTCCTTTAGGGAGGTGCTCAAGCTACTGGCTCAAGCGACATTTTGGTTTTACAAAAGTACTCCATCTCAAATTCATTCTTAATTAAGTCATTGCTTCCTCAATGTCCTTTGAGGTGCCAATTGGCATAAATCGGGATAATGTAGGAATCCTTCAGAGACTTTATGAAGGGACAATCACCATTGTCCATGTAACTCTCTTCAAGAGAAAGTTATTTTAAATGGTTGAACTACATCCTATTGGAAGTGAAGGCAACTAGTAGCTCATTTGCAGCTCTTCATAAGAATTTACAAATGCTTGATCCTCTGAACTTCTGGTTTGATTCATTAGTGCGTGAGTTTGGGGAATGCTTCTTGCATTCCATGCAATTCCCAACATTCCTTTGGATGCCTATCTTCCCTAATGCTGGGAAATGCATTCAGCATATTGAGCCTTATGAAGATCCTAGTCATAGGCTCTCAATATTTGATTAAGGACATCCTCCCAACTTCTAGTGGGGTTTCGTTGACCTAGTATCAATGAAAGTAATACCCCCTTACACATTAGGTCTAAGGGGTATTACTTTCTTATGTAGTTGTCATGAGTTGGTAAGTATTGCAGTTTGCAAAACTATGTAGCCTCAACTTCTAGTTGGTAGGCTATATTTTTGCAACAACATCCATGTAATCTACTTGATCTTCTTGATCAAGAATTTAGCTAGACCATTTTGTATGAGGACATGTGGTATTGAATGCTCTACCTTGATGCCCATATTGAGGTGATAATCATCAATAGCTTGCAATATGATCTCACCAACATTATTCATTTAAATGGACTAAATACTACGATTATCAGGTAAATAAAGCTTGGAGGAAATAGTAGTTTTTAGTGGACAACAGGTCCACCTAGCTCTATTAGGTAAGGGCATCAACAAGTACCATAAAAATTTAACAAGCCTAGAGGGGGCTAAATAAGTCCACAAATGTCACCTTGTATCCTTTGTAGGAACACGAATGACTCATCCCTAAGCTTCGGGAGGGATGATCTAGTTATGAGTGCGCTTTTCCCTTTTGCACATGTAGTGCAATTTAAATCCTCGGGATTTTATTATTATTCTTATTATTATTATTAGGGAAGCTCTCCAATATCACGGGTTAGTAGAATTGTTGATGACTATCATCAACATTCCCAACTCATGGAGATCCAATCAGTTATGCCAAGTTGGGATGGCTTTGGGATCTTAACGATGAATTTCATCGCAACATATTATTCGGTGGGCTTAATGCATGTGTAGTGTGAAACCTAGTGGCTATGAAAGGAGCTTTTCCACCGTATGCTTTTGATATCCATCAAGCTTTATAATGAGTAGATGAAGATCTCTAGTTTGGTTTTGGCTGATTGATGAAACCCTAGGACTAATCTCTTTGCTTAAGTGTGAATTAGATTGACATTGTTCTAGCCAAGTAGTGAGAAATGGTGGTCATATGGTGGATGCATGGAGATGATCTAAAAGATGACCAAGTGCTTGGACTTGGAAAACAAGAAAGAGCAAAACAAATATGGCTCAAGGGAACGGTATAACCATAGGGACATTTTTGGTTTGCACTCAAGACACCATAGAGGGTGTGAGTAATTTAGAATCGATAGCCGAACTATTAAGAGGAGAAATACTTCGGAAACTTCGACCAAGTGCCACTAGGTATAATCAATCATGTCGATGCATTAGGACCTAGTGTGCTAACTCCTAACCCTTGATTTTTTTTTTTTTGCAAAACGCTAACACTCGTGCACAAGAGGTACACATTAAGTGGATAGCAAGTTGGAAGAAAGGGTGAGGAGAAGAAGATTGAAAACAACAAAGATATCAACACCGGATGCTGGCAGCAAGTTCACTGGATGCATTATGTGCTAGGGGCTCGAAGGAACTGCAGCCCTAGAACAATGGACATAGGAACAATGCCAGATCAGTGTTAGGTGGTGCACTAGAGGCTCAATAGAACCAACGACTGGCGCGTCAGGTGCAACAATGGCTTCGAGTGCACTAAAGCTATGGTGACCGAGGCAGCGTCTGAAAGGTCCTAATGGCTAGAGGGGGTGAATAGCCTATTAAAAATTCTACAAACAACACTAAGCAAGGTGGTTAGTAAATAAGATGGCGTAGCAAATAAGCAAATGCTTCGGACTAGTTATGCAAGCCTCCTAGCAATTCTAGCAATTCTAAAGTCACTAAGTCCACACAAGTGCTAGGTCGCTATATTACTCCTAAGTGAGCAAGCAATTCTAACTAGATTACCAACTAGGAGCTAACAAGACTAAGCAAAACTACACAAGATATATCAATGTAAATACACGGGGGAGGAGTGATCGATATACCGACGTCGATGTGTAGAGGTGGAAGCCAATCACCGTGATCAACAAGAAATCTCCAACAAGCACAACAAGGTTGACACGATGATTTTTCACCGAGGTTCACGTGCTTGCCAAGACGCTACTCCCGTTGTGGCGACACACTCACTTGACGGTTGCTAAGCAATGGCGGTGCCAAATCCCCGGTGGGAGCTCAAGCAAACGATCACAAGAGAGGGTCCAACAAGCCACGAGCAATCCACTAGTGACGCCTTTCGCAAACCTCCCGCGGGGTAAGGCTCAACCCTTCACAATCACCACCCGGTGTGGCCTCGAACAAGCTCCAATCGAGCTCAACACCGCCTCTTGCTCCAAGCCGCTAGGGAACCGGGCAAATTCCCAAGAGAAACAAGAATCCTGCGGCTTCTCCAAGGATGAAGTGCTCTAGATGCAACCAAGCAATGCAATGCACTTCTATCACTCTCAATCTCACCAAGAATTCAAATTATGGATGGAGAGATGAGTGGAGAGGAGTCTGACAAGCTCACTAGCAAGTTAGAGTGTTCAAATGTGCAAGAGAGAGGGCATGAAACCGGGCAAACCCATATATATAGCCTCTCCCACGAGATAGAGCCGTTGGCCTTCAAAATGTGCATTCGCGCATTGGCCGACGCCTTGCAATCGGACTCACCCGGCCCGAAGTCCGCGGGTCCGGCCGATGCTTCCGGCCGCTACCGACAAGGTCTCGGCCCACTTTGCTTCCTCCATGCGTCCGGTTGGCGCTTCGGTCCGAAACCGGATGCTTCCGATCCCGGGTTCGGCCACGCGTCCGGTCAATTTCGGCGCTGCGAGCTCTCGCGAGACGCACGGCCCGGAGCCACCGGCCGATCGTCCGGTCACCACCTCGTGCGTCCGGTCGGCCTGGAACAGCAGCTTCTTCATCTTTTTCTTTGCTCTTTGCTTCAAACTTGCTTCGCCTCTTGCCATAGGTTGCCAACACGTCCAAGATGATCACGTTATCACCAATGTTAGCACGTCGATAAGTTAGGCAAGATCAAAGTTAGTGCTCTCATTGTCCTAAATGCAATATGCAAGTCAATTGGACCTAGAAGCACTTCACCAAAGGATTGTCACGGCATTCCCTCTTGATAGTCGGCTATCTATCCTATAATGTGATCACACGCTCTATCATATTTTGATCACTAAAAGGAAAACCCTATCAAGATACCTTTGCCTTGATCTCCCGGGTTCCTCTCAAGCAGATCACCGAGCTTGACGATCCATCAAGTCCACCGACGTTGTCCATGTTCATGATCATCATGCTCCTTGTCATCCATCTAATCCTATCTCAAGTCATCACTTAGAGCAAAGGATTAGTACCACAAGTGTATCATCAATTTCCAAAACCAAACATGAGATTTCAGCGTCAGGTGTTTCAAGGAGTGGGCACTGGGTCCCAAAAGAATGGATTAAGACCCACTCTTAGGACGGCGCCAGAAATGTATAAATGGTATCTATCTAATAAGTTAGCTTGGATGTGGAGTTAATCTCACATTCCAATAAAAGTCAGAGCGGAGAGTTAATAAAGTTAGACGGTGTTAGTTATGGTGTGTGACTCTGTAACATTATCTATGGTGGAGTTAATCTCACCAAGATAGGCACAAAAGCTATACCACACATTCTAGCATTGCCTACGAAACTAGTCTGTCACCCTAGCTCACAACGCTAAAGAAATGCGTGAACGGATATTCTTAATATGACACTTGAATCTCTTGCAATGATAATATCTATTTGGTATCCGCAAGCGCACGATAGAATAATTCATTGTAGCACTTCACCGTGAGTCTATCCGGTATCGTATTTATATGTTCCACAAGGAAGGGGTAGGTTATGGGTAGATTGATTGAGGTCACATGCAGTGTGGTAAAGTAGAATAACCATATGTAATCTAACTACTCTGAACAGGGGTAAGTCATAGAAAGATAATAAAGATAAATGATAAGTGCCAAGTCAAAGATCATCGTATGCCACTAGAATGTGTCATAAAAGGGCAAATAGATGGTGTAGGTAGAATAGACAGAATATTCCTATGTTACTCCTACTTATATGTCAATGCATACTAAGATTAGTGCAATACACCTAGCAATCATGGCAGGAAAGCAATATATCTACACATGGTGAATATTACTAAGGAAGATTAGGAACAAAACCAACCTACCATAGTAACAAAGTTCAACTAGCCCTACATTCGGGGGGTGGACTCCAAAGGACTCAATGGGAGTGTCACATCCACGATCTACCACACGTCCCGGAAATATAGGGTGATGTCGCAGGCAAACGTTGTATAAACACCACGTTTACACATTGTCGACCACCCACATAGGAGCTCTCTAAGTGGGCGCTATACGACTCCATGCTTGAATATAAAGACAATCTAGCTATACTAGATATATAATCATAATAGACATTGAAACATATAACTAAGAATATAATCATTAAATAGAGCAACGTCTTAGCAATTGTAAATAACCAAAATACTTACAAGATCAAATACAAGAGAGAAGCCACAAGAAGCTCGGCTCCCGCTACTTCTTGACGATCAGGAATCCAAGACAATACTTGACTTCTTCTAGAAACTTGCCTAGATAGCTATTGCTCTAATATGGTGGAACTAGGGCTTGGGATCTTGACTTGATGACTTGGAGTTGGAATGAATTAGAATGAATTAGGGTTTCACCCAGGGGTCAGGGGGTCTTGTTATATAGCCCCGGAGGATGCACGGTAGCCCTTGGATCAAACCGACCTTGAGCAACGGTGTAGATCTCTTCTTAATGGCGGTTGTGAACCGACCTATGAAGCAGAGGCTGACAGGGGGCCCTACCAGGGCGGCCGCCGCCTGGCTCTGCCAGGTGGGCCCCACCTTCCTTCTGGTGCTCTCTGGTCTCTTCTAGAATGTTCTTGTGTAGGTTCCACGTTGGGTTACGTCACGGATACGTCTTTATGTCGTAGGGCTTGCAAACTCTTGAGCATTTTCCGTTTAATCCCTAAAAAATATATAAATCACCAAAACTAGTGGAATCATGTTAGTCAAGCCCCTATACTATGTTAATATTCATTTTAAGCCCTTATTTTCATTTTAAAAACCTCTATATTTTATACTATAAGGTATACCAACAGTGACCAGCGGAGTTCTTGTTACTCTTGAGGAGTACCTCTCCTAGTCGACTTGGAGGTTGTTGGAGGCGTTGTGAAGAGAAGAGAATTGTTCTTTCCCACCTTCAGTTGATTTCACGTGCCTGTGCTGACTGAACGCCAGCATGTCTGGCAATGTGGCGTGCCACATAAGAAAATGTTGTAAAAATGAAAGCTCATCGACTCAAAACTGCCAAAGATGTAAGCATTATCCTAAGACTGAGAATCCGATAAGGGACATCCGTTATAACTAGTATAATGTTCGTGTTAATGCCACACCTTCATTTTAGAGATGAACATGCCTAATGATAATTTTATTCCCATAGTTCAAGAAGGTTCTGAAAACAACCTGTCTTCAAAATGATAGTGCCCATCACCCAGAGTTATCATTATCGATTCATCAACTGATTATATTACTGTTACCATCCCAAAAGTTGAACCAAACAACAACTTAGGAACAAGCCAACAATGAATTTCTTAAGTTTTGTCGGATGTAAGGATGGCAACATGTCGGGTTCGGATCGGGTGGAGTCTTTGGGCACCTAAAACCAAAACCCGAAAGCAAAACCCGAATCCGCCTGAACTCCGATTCGGGTGAAAATCCATGCTCGAAATCAAAACCCGCGAATCCCCAAAACCAACTGGATTAACCGAAACCCGAGAACATGCAGTAGCCTCAAATCCACCTATAGACCTGCTAGATTCACCAGGCCTAGTGGGGAGGTCGGCAATGCGCTCAAGCCGGCAGGCCGCCCCTATAGGGCATGCGTGCTCTGGACCTAGCGGCGACGCTGTAGATGCTGGCAATTGCTCCTGTTGGACAAGGGCGGGGCCAATACTCGACGAGAGGTTGTCCGCCACCGAGTTGAGCACCATGAGCCTGTAGGTGTGATGGGTGAGGCACTGCGGCCGCGCTGGCCACTAAGGTCGTTGTCGCATGCTGGGGTCCTGGGAATCAGGGTTGGGGTTGGGGTTGGGGATTCGGAGACCCGAGCCGCCGTGCCGTTGGGTGGGAGACCGGGAGGTGTCGAGGGAAACGGGTGTGGGCGAGGGTGAGAGGATCCCAACATATTACATACTAGGTTCTTAGCTAGGCTTTTGATGGGCTGTTTGTTTCGAGGCCCGATGAAGCACCACGGGTGAAAATCAACATCCGCCCCAAACCCGTTGAGTTTCGGGTATCCGAACCCGAAAATCCATGGGTGAAAACTAGAACCAAAACCAAAAACCGAAACCCAAAATCCGCAGATACCCACACCGAATCCGATCTGCTGCCAACTTTAGTCGGATGCTAAGAGATGACCCAACCTTATAAAACCTGTGAATGACATTTTGGGCCGGCTTCTGATGTGCTTATACTAGTAGTATGTGAGAAACGCGAGAAAGGCGAATTGGCTTGTAGTCCAATGGTCTAGTGGGACGTTACCCACCAGGGTTCAAATCCTGGTGCTCGCACCTTTTCCTAGGATTTCTCAGGATTTACCGGCATTATGCATTCAGTGGTGAGCGACGTTTCCGTCGACGACAAAATCCTAGTGCTCGCACCTTTTCCTGGGATTTCTCAGAATTTACCGGCGTTATGTATTTAGTGGTGAGCGACGTTTCCGTCGACGACGAGGCGCCAATGGTGACTTCAAGAATCTCCAGATCTGCCAGGTACTCAGTCCTTCGGAGGTGCTCATAGGGGTGAGTGTGCGTGCGTGTTGTGAGTGAGGGTTTGCGTACGTGTATTCATATGAGTGAGTGTGCGTGCGTGTTGTGAGTGAGGGTTTGCGTACGTCTATTCATATGAGTGAGTGTGCATTCGTGTTGTGACGCGGAGAAAGGGCCGTTTTGATTCCCAAGCCACTACCGAGCTTTGACCGACCAGCCCCGTACAGCCCAGCAAGGTATCGCGGCCCGCCATACAGTTAGCGAAGATGCCTTGGCAGCTACGTATTGTACGTTTGTACCCCAGTACTAGGCACAAGTACAACCGCACAAAACAACGATTTCGTTACAACCAAGCTGTATCGCGCCTGCTTTTATTGCTACTTGGGCCTTGTTTAGATGGCTAAAATTTCTAACCTTTTTCCCATTTTCTCTCCATTACATCACATTAAATACAAAAAAAATAAATAATTACACATGTTTAGATGTATGTCAAATATAGCTAAAAAAATAGTAACTAATTTTACCACTAACAAACTTTAGATGTACATATACATGGTAGACGATTTTTTTTTGAGCCTAGTTACTGTATAGTAGGATAATATTTACCACTAACAAACTAAACGTCTTCTACGATTATACGATGTGACATTCGGTTCAATTTTTAGCCGTCTAAACCAGGCCTTGGTTCTTTCTTATTTCTTCCTCGTTTGCTTCGTCCCCGCGGCGACAACGATCCACTCCAACCAAGTCGTCTCGTCCGCGTGAGCGAGCGAGCGCGTCCACGCCCCCAATCCCCTCCCCTCGTTCGCGGCCGCCGCCCACGCTTCCTCCGCCTCCGGCGCCACGATGAAGGACAAGATGAAGGAGTTCATGAAGAAGGTCACCTCCTCCGGGTCCGGGACCCCCTCCTCCTTCAAGGGCACCTCCCACGTCCTCGGCTCCGGCCCCTCACCCTCCTCCTCCTCCCCACCCCGCTGCCCGCCCCTCAAACCCCAGCGCAAACCCCAGGCCCGCCGCCCCTAAGCGTCCCTCGCCACCTCCTCCGCCCACTTCAGCCACCGATTTCACCCCCCTTCACGCCCCTCGTCTCCTCCTCCTCCCGCCGCCCCGACGCGAACGGCACCACCGCCACCGTCGAGTGCCCCAGCTGCGGTGACAAGTTCCCGTCCGAGCTCGCCGTCTCCGAGCATCTCGACGGCTGCCTCGCGTCGGCGGGGGCGCCCGCGCGCGCGCCGCCGCGTACCTGGCCGCTGACCCGCCTCCGCCCGCGGCCTCCGTAGAGGTCGTCAAACGCCTGCTGGGCAATCTGCTCCGGGAGCCTGGCAACGACAAGTTCGGGCGGGTGAGATTGGGGAACCCGCGGATCAAGGAGGCTGTGGCGGACAGGGAAGGCGGGGTGGAGCTCCTGGAGGCCGTCGGCTTCACGATTGGGGATGAGGGCGGGGAGCCCTTCGCCGTGATGGGCCAAGTGCCCAGCGATGCCAGGCTCAACGGCATCAGGAGGGCCGTCCTGCTTCTCGAGGGGGCACACCCCTCTGCACCTCCAGTGAAGGCGGAGGCTGAGGCCAAGGAGAGCCGCAGCAATGTGGAGGAAGGTGCTAAGACTATTGATCGGCAGGTAAGCAGAGGGTTTAGGTTGGTATTAAGGCATTTAATGTGCTTGTTTTAGCGTTAAGTGGCTGGGTAGCACAAAGCTTTCGTTCCCATCAATCATCACAGTTTGGTTGTTTGATTTACTTATTATGTCATGACATTTTTACATGAACTGCCAATTTTATGCTTGTTCTGTTACGCTGTTAGCTTCATTAGGACTTAGGAGATAATAGTTGGTTATAGACAAACGCTAAACAAACTCGGTTGTTTTGGAGCAATCCAACACTGGATATCTTGCGCCCTGTGATTAGCTTGGTTAGGGTTTGGAGCTGAGTGCCCTTTCTTCTCCAACTCTGGCGGGTTTAGGAAAAAACTAGAGAGGGGAGGAAGGCGGCGGCGCTGGCGGGCGCGGCAAGGCGGCGGTGGAGGAAGGTAGTTGGGCAAGGGACGGGCGGAGGCATCACGGTGGGAGCCCGGGCGGGTTAGCGTGTCAGCGCTGGGCGGCGGGGAGCCGGTGGAGATGGAGGAGGAGGGAAGGGTGGGGCGCGTCATGGTGATAGCCCGACGAAGCCGGGTTAGCGTGGCTGCTGTGGTCAGCGGCAGATTCGGCGGTGGGGAGCCGCCGGAGATGGAGGGCAGGGCAGGGGCACAGCCAATTAAAGTTTGAGTGTTTTACACTCGGTTGTTGGGTAGACAGATCCTAGTTGTAACATATTTCCCCGTTTGAACTATTATCTCAAAAAATTGCTGCTAGCATAAACATAGAACAGTGCAAGATTGTAAAGGTATGTACCAGGAAGATCGTATGTGTCACCAAATGTGTAACCATTTCTTGAGGGGGTATCAGTGGGACACTAGCTATAAATTAAGTGATATATCAGAAATGCACATATTGGACTGACTAATTAATACATATGGAGGTCCTTTTAGTTCTCTGGTATTCATGTTTACAATGTCATTGATCGTTTCTGTTGTTTATTTTGGTGCATTGTATGATTTGTGTATGTTGTTACTTGCTGTCCTGCCACGAATTATCTTCAAAATATATTAATATTAAACTGAACTCTAAAGGATTACAGTATGTGTTGTCAACTTTACAGATTCGGTATTTGTCTCTGTTCCTGGGAGTTCTGTGGCACAAAATGATGTACCAGATTCTTTTTACAAGCTTAGTGGTGAGGAGATAAGGAATGAAGCAAAGATGAGGAGGGAAAGGTTAGAACAATCTCGATTGCTGATACCAAAGTCTTACAAGGAGAAGCAGGCATTGGCTGCTCGACAGAAGTATAAACAAGCAGTCATTCGAGTTCAGTTTCCAGATAGAATGATTCTACAGGGCGTATTCCTCCCAGGAGAAGCCACTAGTTCATTGTATGAGGTATCATGCTTGTTTCTTCCTATAATTTTTCATGTTTTTAGTATCCTTATTTTCTTTGATTCTATACTGATGTTCCATTCTTGGTGGCATTTGAATATACTACATTTTTCAGTATCCATATTGTTTTGATCTAGAATTTGTTGATATTCCATTTTTGGTGACATCTAATTAAACTGAACTGAACATCTGCACTATGCTCTTTGAACTGTTCATCATTTTGGCAATTGATGTGTAATTCACTGGTTCTAACTTGTTTATTCTTGTTAGCCCTAATATAAATCGGTAGCATTTGTGAAACTGGCTCACCGTGAATTGACTTGAAATGCATGATTGGTTGCCTCGCTGGGCATTTGGTGTTTCTGCTTCCTTTTTTTTTTAAACATTATGTTCAAAAGTTGTATCCTGGAAACTGTGAACTCTAAAGTGACACTTATTTGTGGAATGATGAATCGATGATCCAGATGATAGCTGGGGTATATTTGGTTGAGTGGCTGCTTGATCCTAGGCTAGATTGGTCCAACATGGCATCATCCTATAACATTGGTGGAGTGGATGACCAAATTCTTTTTTTTTTTTATCAATATGGTTATGGGAGATGAAAATATTGGTGGACTAACTTATCAGATTCATCGAGTTAATACTTCTTCCATTCCAAATACAGTTCACTTGGGGTTTGTCCTAAGTTAAACTACTTTAACTTTGACCAAGATTTTGGATTTTGGAAAAATATATTAACATCTATAAGTCCAAATAAATACATCATCAACTTATTCCATGGCTCTCCTGCGTATTTGATAGAGAAAACATATGTCATTGATAATAATTCAATAAAACTAATTTGTTGTTTTAGATGTGAGTTCATATTTTAAAGTTGGCTAATTTTGACTTAGGACAAAACCAAAGTGAATTTGGAACGGAGGGAGTAAGTAGGATTGGTTCGGAGTTGGATTTGTGAACCATTTTCTGTCAGAAAAATTAACAACTTTGGTTGCTGACACAGGGATCCATCAGCATAACCTGTTTGGCTGGGTTTTGTAGCCTGTATACACAGTGGAGGCAGTGCATATTATGTATTGTTTGGTCTTTGTGGGTGTTGACTATCTCAGGTGGTGCTGGTCTTTCAGTGACACTGGGATATTCATCTATCACCCCCTAATAGAAGTTGTAGAATGCTGTATGGGAAGCTCGAGTACAATACCCTTGCTATATCAACATGATATATTTGTATGTGTAGCTAATATACTTTGTGAATCTGACATCTCATCTACGCTAGCTTATTTTTGTAAATAATAAGTACTGTAGCCTTTCCTGTACATCATTTATGCTGTGACCTTTTGCTGCTTGAAATTGTTATTTTAAACTTGTATCTTTTTCATGCATTATTTCTGGTCGAAAAAATGTCTGTCAATATTCGAACTTGAATCTTATTCATGGCATGGCTTTGTAGCATGGACAGTCTGCTGTACTGAGTCTTGTAGTTGCTCATTATTGTTATTCTGTGACCTGTGCCAATGAAAGTTGTTTCATTTGATGTTTATACTAATTATCTTGCAGTATAATCTATCTATGGCAGTTCTGGTTTGTAGCTGCCGACTAACTGCTGTTTTTCCTTATTGCAGTTCGTAACATCAGCTCTGAAGCAACCAGGTTTGGAATTTGAACTTATCTCTCCAGCCATTCCTAAGGCACGTGTGGTGCCCCATTTTCCAAACCCTGGAGAGCGGGCACGCACCCTGCAAGAGGAGGACCTGGTCCCTTCCGCGCTCCTCAAGTTCATTCCCAAGGAGACAGATTCCATGGTTTTCACCGGTTTGATTGATGAGCTTCTCATGGCCAGTGAGCCGCTTCCTGCTGCATCACAATGAACTGTGAGTAGCAGTCCATTGGTGCACTGCTGACTTCTATTGCTTCTTGTGCATGATGTAGATGATTTCGTTCTTTCCTAATGAGGTTCTCTTACATCAGTCTTATAGAAACACAGGATTTACTTAGATAACGATACATACCATACCTGTATTGGCTGACATGTCTCGTGGAAAGGCTGCTCAAGAATTCGTTAGGCCCATGCTGAAGTGGATATGAAGTGGGGCTGGATTGTAAAACTCCAATTCTTGGAAAGATTGTTTGATTAGGCTGTCGTTGATTCTTACCATTTTTGCAAAGGCCCAGTGTCTGTACCCTCCATTTTTTTGCCCCACACATATACATTTTTATGTTTGAGGAATGCAGTGTTGTTACTTGATTGAAGATTGAAGTATACCATTTTGCTGTTCTTGTGCGTGGCATATATATGGCGCGCGTAGTATTACTGACCATTGTTTTTGTCTGGTGGTTTCTTTAAAAAAATACCGTCCGCTGCAGTTTTAACATGGTATATGCAAATGCTTGAATCGAATATAGAATTCCAGCAGAATTGTAATCTCGATGTGCTGCATCTGCATGGCGCACGCGCATCAAACCATCAAAGCCTACACGCATGGTATCGGTTTCGGTTGGATAGCGGGTCTTCAGCTTTTCTCTCGAAGTCTCTTTCTTTCTCTCGGCGACTGCGGAGGCGGCGAGAGCTTCTTGTGCTTCCGCCGGTGAGGCCGCCGTTCTTCTTCGCCTCCGATGGCCTCGGTGGCCTCGGATGTGGAGGGAACGGCTGGCTCTCTCGGCGGTGTAGCTTAGTTTCTGTTAGGTTTAGGTTTAGCTTTCCCGTCGACGGTTGCAAGGTGGAGGCGTCGTCGGCTCCGTGGAATAAGTTTCTCTGGCCCTCTCTCCGCCTCGTCGTCTTCAGTTTTGGACTCGGCGATGGGCTTGTGAGCTTGGGTTTCGTCGGATTCGAAGACCAAGTCGGAGCTTCGGATCTGGGCGATTCTTCTGCGTCCTCCCCTTCCTCCATGGCGGCGGCGGCGGTTTCAGCTTGGTCTCCGGTGGAGGCCTCCGCTGTTGGTCCGCTCGCGTTGAGGAGGAGGTACGCCGGCTTGTGCTTCATCTCTGCGAAGGGGTGGGAGCTTCCAGTACTCCCCATCTGCGGGACCTGGTTTCCGGTCGTCGGCTTTGCCGGCGGTGGCGGACTGATGTTCTTGCGGCTCTCACCGGAGTGGATGCCGATGGTCTTTCAGCGGGTTAGATGCGGCTCAGTGGATCTGTGTCGTTGGCTTTTGCGGCTCTACATGCGTTGGTCCTCTTCGGCGGTGGCAGCAGGAGAAAGCGGCGGTCGGCGGCGAGCGGCAGTGCGGTGGCAGCGTGCGGCGGTTCGGTGCGACCTCGCGGTGGATCGAGAAGGACCCGGAAGCAACGGAAATTTGCAAAGAAGCCCTTCATGTACTTTTTTGCTTTTCTCTTTTGT
Source organism: Hyparrhenia diplandra (assembly GCA_015847255.1). Taxonomy (NCBI): domain Eukaryota; kingdom Viridiplantae; phylum Streptophyta; class Magnoliopsida; order Poales; family Poaceae; genus Hyparrhenia; species Hyparrhenia diplandra. The sequence continues at coordinate 227,254 of JADLZK010007667.1, read as the reverse complement.
TTCCAGGGTGTTGATGTATTTGGGGAGGGGATGTACTGTTATCCAAATCTAATGAAATCCTCATCCTTTCGGGAAAAAAAAAAAAAAAAAAACTAACCGAGCAAGCAAGCAGGGCACAAGTTGCCGTATGATTTTGTAGCACCAACCCTTGCATGCATTGCAGACTGACTACGACGTTGTAAAGTACTCGACGACCTTATGTTATTCTTACTATATTATTAGTATTAGTATTATTACTAGTATAGTAGTGTAATCAAGATGACGATCCTATCTATGTCCAGCAGCGAGCCAGCAGAGGCTGCAGAGCTTGCCTCTCACATCTCCCTGCACCGCAACAATTATTCCCCCAGTTGCCACAATAGTAACTGGTCTATAGCGCTGCGGCGTTCGTTGCGCACGAGACCGCCGCCCCGCCCGCCGGAGGCGCACCGTTCAGACCGGAGGCGTACATTCAGAACTTCGGTAGCTGTCTAAGACTATCTGCAGCGGCATACTGACGTGGCACGGGGCCCGCGTGGTCCAAAGCCGAAAGGGGGAGGGAAAGGCCGGAGGCCGCCGCTTCCGCCCAAGCTCCCGCCGCCGCACGGAGAGGAGGCGCCGACGAGGGGAGGGATGGGAGGAGGAGCGCGCCGGCTCGGGCCTTGCGCCAGCCGCGGCTCGTGCGGTTCGGCGTGTGGCGGCCGCGCTCGTTGGGCACCAACCACCGCCGGTGGACGGCCACGGCCCCGGCGTATTGCGGCAGCGGCTGCGGGCGGAGCCGCCTGCAAGACCGGCGCCGCCTCGTGGAGCCCCACCACGGTCGGGCCTCCCTCTTCCCGCCGCGGCGCCGGCAAGACGTACCGTTGTCACCGACGCCGAAGTTCACGCTGTTACGCCGCGGGAGCCCCGAACTCCCTCCCCGTGGCCACCCTCGTGCGCCGCCTCTACGCCGCTCTCAAGGCCGACATGGACCGACTCAGCCAAGGCCGCCAGAAGACCGCGCCGGCGCCGCCGCCGCCACGCGCCCGAGGCCCTGAAGAGACGCGCCGACGTCTGGAAGCGGCCGCCGCGGCCGTCGACGGCCGGACACGCAACCGCGAATCGGGGGTAGCGGTTTAGGTGCTCGGCGCCAGTGCTCCCCGCGCCGGCCCTGCGCCTCCATCTCCCGCAACCGCGCCCGCGGGAGGAGGCGAATCGGTGCCCGCCGGGAGGAGGGCCGCCGCGATGTGGGCCATGCCGCCGGAGAAGGTGCCGCCGCCCGGCTCGCCCGCCCCCCGGGTCCTCCCGCTGAGCTCGTCCGCCGCCCTCGATCGCGCCCCGCGCCGCAAGACCGAGCGGGGCGAGCCGGCCGCCGCGAGCGGGGACTCTCCCCGGTGCCGTCGCCTCTCCTCCCCGGGCCTCTCCACTCGCGAGGATGCCGGTGGGTTGGTTCGCTCCGGCGGGCGGAGCGGGCCTCCTCACGCGCGCCCGCACCGCTATCGCGCCCGCCGCCCGCGACGATGCCCACGGCGATGGAGGTCGCGCCGCGCCGCGGCTTCGGAGCCCGCGACGACCGCGGAGGGCGCCGCCCGCCCGCGCCGAGGTGGACGAGCGGCGCGGCGGATGGAGGAGGAGGAGACGCCGAGGTCCGCCGCCCGGGGAGTTGCCGATGGAAGGCCGAACCCTCGCCGCGTCGATGCGGGGGCCGGGTCGTACTCCTCCACCGCAGCCCCTCGCGCGCACCTGCCCGCCGCGAGAGCCGCGCGCCCGCGCACCGGCCTCGGGGCGGTGGACGGCTCCCGCAGTCGGCGGCGTCGCAGCGCAGCCCCGCCGCCGGCTCGCCCGCGCGACGCTGACGCCGACGCCATGGCCATGCTCGCCGCTGGCCCGCCCCCAACGCCCGACGTGCCCCCGCCGCCGTGCATCCCCGCCGCGAGTCCCCCCACCGCCGAGTTCGTCCCTCCAAACAGTCCCCTCAATCTCCGCTCGAGCACCTACAAAGCAAATGGACGGCGTTCGACGCGTAGGGAGGAGTATTAGGCTTAGTCTCTAAGAAACGGAATCGAGAAGGGGATGCGTGATTGGGTGGCATGAGCGGCGAGCCGCCATGGAAGCTACCCTCACGTAAACGGCGTAGACGTCGAGAGTCTCCGAACGGAGGGCGTAGCGACCTATTTTATTGGGCCGTTCCCCGTGGTGGAGTTGTAGTCGTAGGGCAGCACCGATTCAAGAGCGCCCGACACCCGGCCCAGCCATCTATGGGGCCATCATCGCGGCCGAGACAGCCAAGCTCGCCGACTGTCACACTCGCGCACGGGGCGGGTTCGGCAAAGAGGCCGCCGTTCCGCAAGCCAACGCTGGCACCGAAACCGCCGGGACCCCACCCTGGCGACGCGACGACGAGGAGCCGCGGATCGCCAGAGCACACACGTCGACACGACGCCGCTGTCAGAACCACGAGGCGAGCCACACATCCGCCGACCACGGGCCCCACGGCGTATTGGCCAACCATGTGTAGACAACGCTTCAAGCCGGGTCGGCGTGGGAGGAGGGAGCGCCCATTCCCTCGCGAGACGGAAAAGCGCCGACCGAACGCGTGAGCGAACGGGTGGGTGTGCCGACCGTGGCCCCCGCGACGTGGGACGACGGTCGAGAGAGTATGGCGGGGCCGTGGTCCACCGCCACTTTACCCCGTAATCGGCCGGAGGCTTCCCCGTCCTTTGATCGAGGATCCGACGGCCGTAGATTCACGCCGACGTGTCCACGCCGTGGAGGGGCCGTGGCCCCGGTAGTCTCATCTCTCTACATCTGCTGGAGCAAGCAAAACGGTGGGCGGGGTCCAGGGGATGCATGTGGGGACGGATGGCGTGTGGCCATTTGAGGGCGGGCCATGACACGAACTTTTGGCACGACACGAAATATTTTTTGGACCGTGCTGGCACGGCACAAACACGAGGGTCATGCCGTGCTTAGGATCTCGGCACGACAGGCTACATGGCACGACCCGCCATTTTGGGCTGTGCTTGGGGCGGCACGACACTAATGTGGCATGTACACACTTTTATTACTCCATAATATAATTTTACACCATTTACTGTACTACCTCTCATCTAATACTTCAATAGATTATGAAAATCATTAAAACTTCATCGAAATAGTATACACAAGATATATATTATCTTTATATCAGATCATAAAAAAGAGAAGTAGTGGAGATATATTGAGGCCGTGCTTGGGCCGGCACGACCCGAAGGCGTGCCGGCGTGCCACGGGCCGTGCTTGGGCCGAAGAAAAAATTTGTCGTGCCATATCGGCATGACCCAATGTGTCGTGCCGGCGTGCCACAGGCCGTGCTTGGGCCGAAGAAAAAATTGTCGTGTCATATCGGCATGGCCCCAATATGTTTCCTGTGCCTAAAGGGCACAATCCGAAACGGCACGAAGCACGAGAGGGCCGGGCCGGACCGGCACGGCACGGACGAAGTCCCAGCTCTACTGTGGCCAGGAAAGGGGTGGAGTGGGAGACGTCCGTCCGATGCTCCGATAAAAAATAGGACGACTTATCTACAGCATTACCGCTTCGTTAGGGTTTCGATTCATTTTCTGCTTTGATTTCAATTCAACCGCCCTAGTGCGCGAAGATGGAGATCCAGTGGCGGTCTAAGCGCCCCAAATCCGCTGCTCCCGCCTCTTCTTCTCGGTTAAGAGAACCCACCTCTCCTGATCGATCTGGAAAAACCACCGCCTCTTCTGGCCGATCTGGAGAAAGGGCCTCTTCTTCTGCAGCTGCTCATCGACAGGATGGAGTTGGTAGGATGCGGCGTCGGAGGATTGAACGCGGAGACGCCTCGCCATCATCTGGTGAAGAAAAAACCACAGCCTTGAGGTCAAAGCGTTGGCACAGAAAGCCAAGGCAAGGCGTCGCTTGGCATTGGATCCCCAGAAGGCTCCTCTGCAAGTTCAGTGGTGATGTGAAAGCCGCCTTAAAGGCCTATGCTGAGGAAGAAGGTAATGCGCGAGCAGCCTTAAAGGAGACCGAGGGAGAAAGCATCAGGCAAAACGATGGCACCATCTTGAAGGAAGGTGCATGCCTCGATGATGAAGAGCTGCTGATGGACCAATCTGCTCTGCATGCCAGCCGCCACCGCAGTTGCCAGTCAGGAGATGCGCAGGAAGAAGCCCTGTTTGATCGGGAGGAAACAAACTTGTTTCTTAAGTTGGACAAGAAGCCGAAACCATGTTCTGGGGGCCCTGGCAAGATTGCACAGGATGAAGATGAAGATGGATATTCAGACAAGAAGCCTCTTACTGTGGTTGAAGATGAACATTCTGACAAGATCGGTGCCCATGCCACTGATGAAGACCACAAACAAGAACAAGGAAGAGCAAGAGATGACTTGCAGGACCTCCTCAACATGGACAATGAAACCCTCTCACACAAGTTTGTGCATTTCAAAAGACTCCTAAACTATGTCTCTCCTGTGCGTGACTATACTCTTGTACTCAACGATGGTGATCCGCTCAAGGAGTTGTGGGGACAGCAAGCCTTGTACCGCATCAGAGCTTATGAGGTATCTTTTAACACCGCATGGATATAAGACTACACAATTTCCTTTTTGTGTTTATGTAAACGATGTTGTCCCTGTGTATTCTATTTTTCTGCATCTGCTCTGTGTGTTTAATTACTTTATGATTGTCTTCTGCAGTTAACAGTGAAGGGGAAGTTGGTTAAACTGGATGATGTGGATCTGAAACGGAAGTACCCCCATCCACACTTTGGGACAAGGGTTTTTCAGGCGCTATGAGGAAAGTCTTGAATGGTACTTCGATCCTGAACTCCACAGGAACACTCGCTTTGATAACTACCAGAGGCTAGTGCTACGTTATGTAAGCACAGACACTTGACTCCTTCATGCCAACTAGCTTAATTTGCATTCTTATTATAACTAAGTACATGTTGTCATACCGATCCAAGGTTGTATGTTACTTTGATTGGTTTTGAACCCTTTTATATTCCTTAATAGCTTAATTCAAGAAAATATTGAAAGAGTAGACAGCTTAATTATCTTTTTTTAGCCTCTTCAACATTAGTTTTGTTGAAGCTAATATTATGTTTATATTTATAATTTATATATGTCGTTCTTGGCATCAACAAGGTATGCAACCTTTCATTAACATTTGTTTTGTTGTAATTAACGTTCTCGAGCGTGTTATAAAAAGCTAATTACATAGAAACCTGAACCAAAACTTACTGAACCAGTGAAACAACATATGAGTTTTGTGTTGAGTTTGTTTGTGGATCAGGATTCTAAACGTAATATCTCAAATCAAATGTGGCACTCAGCAACCATCATAATCAAAATTAACTTAGAAGTATTTGCTTTTATTGAAGGAAGCAATTAACGTTGTATTTTGCAATTTTCTATGTGGATGGCCATGATATATACAACTTTTAGGTAAGAAAACCAATGGCTGTTCCTTGTATTTCACGTCACATCACTCTTTTTTTATTTACATCTATTGATCTGACGATGGATCTGATTTTAGCCGTTATTTTTTCATGTCTGTTATTTTTTCATGATTATGGACAATGCACTGTGCTTTTTGGTACTTTGAATCGGACCTATAACATTATTGATTTTCATGTGAATGCCTTGTTTTGTCATAGTATCAGCACATTCTAGCTTGCTGGTTGAAATCTTATCAGACATCTGTTGGAAATCCAACATTTGCATGTGGGTATCCTGAGGCAGTTAGCAAGCACATATATTTCCATGTTTGAAAATATTTTAGTGCATAGGATATGTCACTTAATAGACACTCTTTGTGCAGGATCTTAGATATGCGGATTGGGATGAATACTGCTCAGTTCGTAATACCTATGAAGAAGACCTAGCATATGTACAGTACTCTGAAGCTGTAGCAAAGAAGACCAAGGTATGGTTGATTCGCTCGAAGTGCAAACTACCGGTATTATCTTTGGTCTAATAGCGCCTCCTTTTCATACGACAGTGGATTGAAGATTATCTGGGAGACAGAACAATTGAGGTAAGCATCCCTTGAAAGCCATTTGTTCCTAATAAACCGTTGTGCAATATAAATTGATGTTATAGTGACACATCATGTGTGGCAACCTTTTTGTTGTTCAGCGGAGCAAAATCGAATCCGTGGCTCGTGTTCAATCACTGGAGACTGCTGCAAGCTTTCCCAATGTTTCCCCAGTTTTACTTTCCTGTTGTTTTGATGTAAATGCCACCTTGCTCTCATGATAATTTTGTTTTTGAGCGTAATTGTTGATGATATATTGGAATTTGACATTCTAATTATTTAATGCAGGAGTATTTCTGTAGCATTTGCTTTGATTATTCTGTCAAGAGACTGTGTATCCTCTATTTTGAGATATGGAAGCTGCTTGCCAAAGGAGAAGTTAGTAACTCAGTTACTAATCAACCCCCCCCCCCCTCACTGTTTGTGACATGCTTTATATTTCTTACATATTTCTTCGCCTCGACTTTTTTTTCAGATGAGTTTCAAAGAAGCTCTGTCAAAACTTAATGAGCTTGAAAAAACTCGAAACATATCCAGAGGGAAAGATCATGTAAGTTCCTCTTAGCAGTTCATGTCCCTAACTCCTTGGTGGACTCTTTTTTTTCATTTAGCAGTTCATCTAAATACTTATTTTGTTTGTTCCTTTTTTTTTAAAGTATGATGCTTGCGTGGCTGGCATTGACAAAAGGTAAGCTGGTTTTGCGTGGGATCCTTGCCCCTTCTGGAATACATTCTTTACACTCATGGAACGTCTGTGTCTGTGCAGGCTTCAGAAGATGTAGCTCGTCAGATGATCACAGAGGCTATAAAAAAGAATGGTTAGTTGATTTATTTCCATAGCAAGAAATGTATTTAGCTATAGGATTTTACTAGTTAAAATTTATGGTTTTTAATGTTCTCTGGAAATTGGCTTTAGTTTGCTAAAGCGGATGCTGAATTTTATCTTTAGGGTCGAAAACCGAAGTATTATTTGGATTATGCCAGGAAAAAAGTTGGAAATTGCGAAGGATATTGGTTTGGCTCCCGAAGGTACGAAGACTTTCAACAGACATGCACGGTTTAGGTCTCAATAATGGTAATGAATATGCAGTTTCTAAATTACTGTTATTTACTTAGGATACGAAGCAGATTCATCGAGTTAATATCCCCTCCATTCCAAATTGTAGTTCACTTAGGGTTTATCCTAAGTCAAATTACTTTAACTTTGACCAAGATTTTGGAAAAAATATATTAACATCTATTAGTGCAAATAAATAAATGCATTATCAACTTATTCCATGGCTCTCCCGTGTATTTGATAGATAGAACATATGTCATGGATAATAATTTAGTAAAACTAATTTGATGTTTTAGATGTTAGTGCATATTTTTAAAGTTGGATAATTTTGACTTAACCAAAACCAAAGAAAATTTGGAACCGAGGGAACAAATCTACGTTGATGCGCGTCCTGGATTTGTGTGGGCTACTAGTTAATCCCGTGACGGGCTCGGGGCATGTTGAAAATACAAATTATTCCCGTGTGTTGTCGGCGTCGTAAAAACCCTACATCTCCCTTTGAGCTCATGCGCGCCGTCGTTCAATATAACCTAACACCCACCTCTCCGGCGTTTGGAACACGTCAGTTACGCCTCTTGTAATTTAACACAAATTATGATGGACATATGCAGTAGATCTTTTCTCGACTCCTCGCCTCCATCATCCAATACATCAGTTCTCAAAATTAAAGCAGCAAGTACGTTCTCTTATGCAGTTTCGAAATCGTTGCCTTTATAATCCCACATCCATCGGTTATGTCGCCGGGTCCCTGTCGCGTCCAGCGGTGGCGGACATGGTGTATCGGTGAAGGATGTCACAAAAAAATAACAGCTCAATTTCTCAAGAGCCGCCGAAGGCAAGAAAACATCCAACTGAAGCCGTATCGCGATTAACCTCCAATTGTCGCATATCTTCCCGCGCTTAACCTTCGGGACGGACTAAATAAAGGGTTCTCCATGGCGGGGAGAATCTGGGTGAAGGGTGTTGTTCCGCTTCCGCCGCCAAGATAGTTTCAATCCTCCGTGCGCCTCCCGGTGCCGGCGAGTATAGCCTTTGGCCCGCCTTTCTTCCCGTCGATCGGAAATCATACTATTATAGTGATCCCAAAGCCATACGGGCTTTTAAACGAGTCGGTGGAGTTCCATAGTGTTGGGCGGACGACCTGGATTGAGCATTCACGCATAACATCTTCTTGTTAAGATATATCGACAATGAAATCCCCTTCGTCGCGATGGACACGGATATCCCAACACCATAATTTGGGAAAGGCGCCTTCCGGGAATTGGATAGTACCTAGGTTCTCTTTATCAATCCATGGCTTGGTGAATGCTCCACCTCACCAATCATTGGCCTCACCTTTATGCATGCCTTCCTTGCTAATGCAACTCCAACATCTACGGTATAGTTATTACGCCGCCGCATCTAAGCAGAACAACTTCCGCACATCGACGACGTTTCGAATTTATATATGCGTCACCTCCATCGAATCTGCTCCGTCGCAGCGGCCCTTTTTTCCGCCGCAACGCCGAGCGCAGCGTCGATTTCTTTCATTCCTTTGTTCTTCATGTCATCTCCGGCGTCGTGCTCAACAATTCCGTTTTCTGGGTCAACATCATCAACAGGATACGACTTTTCCTACCTACTCAAGAAAACAAAGTGTCATGGATGAAATCCCTGAAATCTAAAGCCAACTTTTTATCCAGAAAAGATATATTTCCGGTTACCTCCATGAATAGTGTTTCAAGCATCTCATGGAGTTCTGCATCACCTTTTCCATTTAGACTTTTACAATGTACAAAAAGCTGCTCCGATTAACCACTGCATGATGAGGATATAAGGTGATTTGAGTTCTGCTTTTTCCAAATCTGAAGCAACACAAAAGTTCTTTGTTTACCAAAAACATATTCCTAACGTTTTACTAATGCTCGATGAGGAAAAACATTATCTGAAATTTGCTTACTTTAATCATATGCAGCAATTGTAATTTTTCATAGCTTCTGTCATCTTGAGAACTACTAAAATTATTTTATTTTTTTTGTCTTCAGACTGATAATTAAACAAAATTGTATATTACAATTGAAACTACCCATACATGATATAGAGTGCATGCCAATTGGAAACTACTAATTCATGTAATTGACAAAAAATAGATTTGAGACTTTTGAGAGAAGGCAAAGACGACACAGTTTTGATAATTAAATTCATCTGACAACATTAATAAACCTCTGAAATGAAAAAAAACACACACCCAAAAATATGGCCCAAATGCATGAACTAAATATAGCAGAACGTTGTTGTTGGCCCATGAAATTTCTTTTTCCCTTTGATTTTGTGCAGTTAAAGATGGAAAGCAGAAATTGTGATTGATCTTTTCCACAATAGCAACATTTTGAATCAAGGTGACCAAAAAGAAATCACACCTAGGCACGTGCGGCATCTGGTGGCAACAGGCGGCAACAGATGTGGTTGTATACCTGGATTTTGACGCCGAGTGGCAAGAGGGTGATGGGGTCCCGCGCGTGGCAGAAGGCGGAACTTTATCATTCATCCTTTCAAAATGATCTTGAAATTCTGTGATAAAAAGAAAATGTCATTCATGTACCCTGGTAAAGCACACATAGGATCATAGGAACAAAAATAAATGAGCATCTGGAAAACCTTTTCACCTTAGCATTGACACCATCATGCCAATGGACTTATTCTAACCTCGCTTTTGTACTTGAGATATATACTCAGCAAGGGTCAGGAGGTGAAGCCCCTGAAAAAACAAGGCAACACCTTGGAACAAGATGAGTTTCAAACCTGAAAAGGTGAGAACTTAAACACTTTCAATGATCCGTGTTGAACTGTCATTAGGATCAGCAAATATTTTTTAGATTCAAAAAACTAAGATGTTGTAGAGGTGGCTAAATTAAAAAGAGCACACACGGATCGATGGCGATTTGAAAGTGAGCCGTGCACTCTCCAAAGAAACCTGTGCGGACAATATATCCTCCGTATTGATAAGTTTTAACAGCCCTTAAATCATTAGGTTCTCATTTCTGCCATGGTGGCGATCTATTTTCAAATTCGTTCCGTGATATATTTCTTAAGGCCATCTTGCACCTGGGCGTTTACGACGTCGTTACATGTGAAACACTGCATCTCCGCGGCGCGAGTGTTTGATTACTGAACCTCGTTGGCCTCGAACTGGACCTCGCCAAGAACTCAAAATAAAACGCGCCAATGCATCGAACTGGCCTAAAGGAACGTCTCCGCCAGCCTGCTCGTGAACCATAAACAATGGGGATGTACGATTGTACGCCTTTAGCAAAACAACGCCACGCTCATTGAGAGGTACTTTAAAAATTATTATCACCAAAATAACGCGTTCAAGTATTCAATCAAGTATAATATCTAACATCTACAATATCATCACTATTCATACAGGTCATCGGCGAAATCCTTCTTGTCGTAAACCATGGAGAATGAAGAAGATACCAGGACCTATACTACCAAGGCCCCAGTCAATAAATAATTCCATGCGCTCTGCAGCCGATCAAGATACACCATGTCATCGTTATGAATATTTCTTTTCTTTACATTCCTGGCGGTTAAAAACTACAGTTCAAAAAACGATGGCCACCTGGCTTCAATAAATAGGACCTTACTCGTTACCATCGGAATTCAAGTTTACATAATATAATAATCTCCGCGCGGGTTTCATCAACAAGAGATGATATCATCGAAAGTTTTACGTGCTGCTGCATTGACGGGTGAGCGATGGTCTCCGTGACGAGAGAGGGCGGCGTTGGCTGCAGAGGAGGTGGAGTTTGGGTAGATAGGAACATATGTCATGGGGCGGCGGTTAGTTAAAACCAATTTGATTTTTAGATGTTAGTGCATATTTTAAAGCGGGTTTGCGTTGGTTACCGGGTGAACAAAACCAAAGTGAATTTGTGAATCTGCCGGGGTAAGGCAGGATGTTTTTGGGTTGGATTTGTGTAGTATATTCTGTCAACTTTAGTTGCTGACACAGGGATCCATCAGCATAGCCTGTTTGTTTGGGCTTTGTAGCCTGTAACAGTGGTCTTCATGGCAGTGCATATTATTTATTGTTTGGTCTTTGTGGGTACAGTGGTTGACTATCTCAGGTGGTGCTGGTCTTTCAGTGACACTGGGATATTCATCTATCACCCCTAATGAAGTTATAGAGTGCTGGATGGGAAGCTAGAGTACAATACCATTGCTATGTCGACATGATATATCTGTATATGTAGCTAATATACTTTATGAATCTGATATGTCATCTACGCTAGCTTATTTTTGTAAATAATAAGTTAATAAGTACTGTAGCCGTTCCTGTACATCATTTATGCTGTGACCTCCTTTTTCTACTTGAAATTATCCTTTTAAACTTGTATCTTGTTCGTGCATTCGTTCATTATTTCTGGTCGAAAATATCTGTTAATATTTGAAGTTGTATCTTATTCATTGCATGGCTTCGTAGGATGGACAGTGTTGCAGACTTACAGTCATTGTATGTTAGCTTATCTGTACTGAGTCTTGCAGTTGTTCATTATTGTTAATCTGTGACCTTTACCAATGAAGGTTGTTTCATTTGATGTTTATGCCAATTATCTTGCAGTATAATCTATCTATGTCAGTTCTGGTTTGTAGCTGCCGACTAACGTGCTGCTTTTTTTTCTAATTGCAGTTCGTAACATCTGCTCTGAAGCAACCAAGTTTGGAATTCGAACTTATCTCTCCGGCCATTCCTAAGCGATGTGTGGTGCCACATTTTCCAAACCCCGGAGAGCGGGCACGTACCCTGCCAGAGGAGGACCTGGTCCCTTCGGCGCTCCTCAAGTTCATTCCAAAGGAGACTGATTCCGTGGTTTTCACCGGTTTGCTTGATGAGCTTCTCATGGCCAGTGAGCCGCTTCCTGCTCGCTGCATCACAATGAACTGTGTGAATAGCAGTCCATTGGTGGGCTGCTGACTTCTATTGCTTCTTCCGCATGATATACGATTTCGTTTTTTCCTAACGAGGTTCTCTCACATCAGACTCATAGAAACACAGGATTTACATAGATGATACATATATACCTGTATGTATTGGCTGACATGTCTTTGGAAAGGCTGCTCAAGAATTCGTTAGGCCCATGCTGAAGTGAAGTGGGCTGGGCTGGGCTGTAAAACTCCTATTCATGGAAAGATTGTTTGATTTGGCTGTCGTGGTTTCTTACCATTTTTGCAAAGGCCCAGTGTCTGTGACCTCCAATTTTTTGCCCCACACATACATTTTTATGTTCGATGAACGCAGTGTTGTTTCATTTACTTGATTGAAGATTGAAGTATTACCATTTTGCTGTTCATATGCGTGACATATATATGGCGCGCGTAGTATTACACAGTACAACACAGACAATCATAACACGCACGGACACTCACCCCTACGAATACACGTACGTAAACCCTACCCCTATGAGCACCTTCGAAGGACTGAGCAACCGACAGATCTGGAGATTCTCGAAGTCACCATTGGCGTCTAGTCGTCGACGGGAATGTCGTTTACCACTGAATGCACAACGCCGCTAAATCTTGAAAAAATCTCAGAAAAAGGTGCGAGCACCAGGATTTAAACCCTGATGGGTATAGTCCCACTGGACCATTCTACTATTGGACCACAAGCCAATTTTAACATGGTATATGCAAATGCTTGAATAGAATATAGAATAAAATAGTAATCTCGATGTGCTGCATCTGCATGGCGCGCATGGTATCGGCTTTCGGTTGGTATAAAAAACTAACCGAGCCAAGCAGGGCAAGTTGCCGTATGATTTTGTAGCACCAACCCTTGGCATGCATTGCACACTGACCACGACGTTGTAAAGTACTCGATGACCTTAAGTTATTCTTACTATATTATTACTAGTAGTGTAATCAAGATGACGATCCTATGTCCAGCAGCGAGCCAGCAGAGCTTGCCTCTCACATCTCCCTGCACCCACAATTATTCCCCCAGTTAAGTTGCCACAATAGTTTATGCGTACGTCCTCCTAGTAGTTGCTTTCGCTTCACTATTATAGATAGATTGATAGACTGTGACGCCGTCCCTAGCTAGATTTATGTATGGTTGTACAAGGATGCTCCTACATAGGAGTACGTACTTGCATTGGCAAAGAAAAGAAGGCCTTTGATCACGATCTTTGACTGAATCATTCATCATGCATGCATGCTCCTCTAGTTGCATCAAGAAAAGCTTTTGCTAACTGAGAACCCCTTCGTCACGCTAACCTGCACAGCTAGTCAGTCGTCCCAGCCTTTTTTATTTTCCAATGTACGTAGTAACGTGTAATCCTCGGCTCTGCACATGCATGAACACCATCATGCCAACTTTTAGGAAAGTGCGTGAACAGCAATGGGGAGGCTTTGACGCTTTGTTCGGTAAAATTAAATTAGTGTTGGTACCACACGCTCTGCATGCACCGAGTGTTGGTACCACACGCTTTGACCGAGTGACTCAGTCTGAGTGACAGACACGCTCTAAGTATACCTTGTGGCTAGTTCTGATCCAGAATATATATAATAAAGATACACTCTCTCCATCTCAAATTGTAAGTGATTCCAAGAATCTTGAAAAATCAAAACATTTCAAGTTTGATTAAATTTATACGGTAATTAAGATAATAACTTTTAGGATGTCAACTAAGTACATTAGATTCATCGTTAATTATATTTTCATAGCATACCTATTTAATGTCACAAATATCTGTAATTCTTCTTATAACTTGGTTAAACTTGAGATGCTCGAGGTTGACCGAATGTACATGTCGTGCTTGACGTTGCGTGCCATTCGTCACACGCTGAAAGCTTTATGTACTAATATATATGATAAAGGTTGTGTCTAGAAAATATAAAACTAAACAACCTTTTAGGATGGCCAAAGTTATTTATTACTATGTATATAGATACTCTCTCCATACTTGAAAAGAAAGACGTTTAGGCGGCGGCACACGGTCTCCAAAACACAACTTTGACTTCTCTTTTCTATAAAAAAATATTTACTAAAAATTATATATGTATACTTTTATGAAAGTATTTTTCAAGACAAACCTATTGATGATTTTCAAAAAGTTAACGATTTAAAAGTTATTCATGATTTATGTTTCCAATGTTTGACCCAAAACGTTTTCCAAAACGTCTTCCTTTTTCAATATGGAGGGAGTATATAATAAATAATTAAATCAGGAGGATAGGAATAAAGTAGCACATTTAGTATTTTAGTTTCTTGCACATTGACGCGTTGGAGTGGGACCTAGTAGATCTTGACCACCACAAACACAAGCAGCAGCAATATGAAGAAACCCAAAACCCACATCCGGATCATGATGAATCAAACTTGGCTATCTTGTAATAATGTCGTTTTAAAACCTTGTGTCGCATTTGTTTGGCTGCAAATAAACCCATGAGGGAGACAACGCATGCGCTGCTACTGGACCCCAAACCCAACAGGCCAACAATGGCAGGCGGGCGCTACTGTGTCCCACGCGGTTTGGGCTGTGCACACGCATGCGCGCGAAAGCGGATGGAGTCGCCGCCGATCGGCTGTGCTGCCGCCAGCTCACGTGATGGCGATCCCGCTTGGTCTCATCTCATCCTCATCGGCCCGGCGGCCCCGGCGTGGGACGAAGAGTCGTCGACGGCGACGGCTCGACATGCGGACCGCGGACGGACACGGATTCGCGTGCCGCGCCCGCGCGCACGCGCACCGCCGCGCGCGCGCGCACCCACCATCCGTCACGTGGCTTGGAGACCATATGCATCCGTACCATGTGGGACCCCCTTGTCGTTGGTACACGCTATACAGAGCTTGTGGTTCATGTAGTATTTGGATGCCAATGTGCGAAAATGAAGGGAGGACGGAGGTGGAATCACCACCACCGCAATCCCACCCCGACCCGATTCCGCGGCACTCCGTACGCGTCACGTTCCGGAAAAAAAAGATGCCGTGGGCCTGGATCCTCTCACCGTCCTTGTGCGCGTGCGTGCGTGCACGATGCCACAGCTGCGTTTGCGGGTGCCCGCGCGATCCATGCGTGTGTGTATGCGTCGCCCCATCGCCACATCCACCACACCTTCAACTTGACTTTTGCTGTGCTTGGTCCTGGTGCGTGCAATGCGTATCGTATCCACGCACTGTTCGAGCGCAGTGTGCTACTGTTCACGTCACTCGTATGTGCTTATTACTGGTTTTTATTTGTTAGTGCTGGATATATCATTGTCATGAAAACGCGTGGATTAGTAGCCGGACTATACTTGCCGTCTTTATGATAATACTCTCACTCTGTTCACGAGAATTGCAATTCTCACTTTTCGCGAGGGCAAATAATCCAAATTTTGACTAAATTTATGTAAAAGGTATAGACATTCATGTTACAAAATAAGCAAGGCTAGATCAGTTGTAGAATATATTTTTATAACATATTTATTTGGATACACAAATGCTACTAATACTTTGGGCGGTGTTGTCGAGCCCCTTCTGTCCGTATGGACCCCACCTATGCTGCGTGGATTCCATGCAGGGGATTTGCGTGTCCACGCTGCTGGGGCGGTGTTGACGGGCCCTGCCTGTCCTCCTGACCCCACCTGTGCTGCGTCTAGTGGCGACGCCACGTTACACTTACCTGGTGCACAAGCACCAGGGTAATTTTTTTTATCATTGAACGGATGTATTTTCACCATATAATTTAATAAATTTATGTAAGATACTTAAACAGTGCACCAGGGTTTATTTGCTTGTGGCTTCGCCACCGGCTGCGTCTGCGTGGTCTCCATGAATGCAGTTTGCGTGTCAATGCATCAACCTCATCATGCAGCACATGCAAGTTGCCAGGTCCATCAACAGCCTTAGGTTCAGGTGACCCATATTTCAACATGACAACTACTTCTCTAGTGTGGGATCGACTACTCGCCTCCACCGGGTTTCTAGTTCAAGCTTGCTACACATCCAAGAACAACATAAACAATATCCTTTGGTCGTTGGCATGTTTTTTTCGACTTAGCCAACCCGCTCTTCACCACCACTTAGTGTGGCCAATTCATCTCGGGTGGTACGCGTCCTAGGCGCCCCGGTTATGGAACCAATTCCTATAATTATGAAACCCATGTGAGATACGGAGGAGTAGACTATTCTTTTTTGAAATTTCGTTGACCAAGAGAAGTTGAAGCTGCATAGATTACTAATTCCCTACAACAATCTTGGATGGGCTTAATTTTCACTATTTTTGTTTGTAGTTTTCCTGTGATTCTAGACACGTGTTTGAAATTTTGGGTCTTTTTTTGTTTAAACCGTCTATCTCCTTCACTTGTAGTCATTTATCATTCAATTAGTGAAGCATAAACTCACTCATTTGATTTCCTAATATTAATCAAATTAATATATTTCTTATTTTAGAAAGAAAGCCCTTTTCCTTTTTAACAAAATTCTTTCTATTTCTACCTGCTCAAGGTATTCATCATTCTAGTACAACTATTGCAGTAGAATGACAACATTCTCCTTTGTGCCTTAGTCGACGTTGTTGTCTACTACTTTCTTGGTCACAGGACCTCTTTGTAACCTGGTCCTCCTCGAGGGACTACTATGTAATATAGGCTGTTATAATATATGTGTTGTTGTCAAAAACAAAAAAAAAAATGCCACTAATACTTGCTAGAAATCAGACTAAGGCTTTTCACGCACGCACACTGGTGCTCGCCTTAACCACATTGGAACCTCAAAGTTGCCTATCTCGTGCAATGGTTCCAATGCATGTCTCTCTATTTATTCTACGAGAAGGAGCCATCAACATTAACCTTAACTCATCTTGGAGAAAAAAAACTAAAGTCGATTATACAAGGGCCAAAATAAGAAGAAGAAAAAAAAGGAATATCGTCCTAGATTATTGATTTATTGTCACAAATGGTTTGATAATAAGGAGCAGCGCGCTATGGACGATATAGTCCTGACTGTTTTTATTCTGTTGGTCATGCAAATCATGTAAATTAATCTAACAATATTCTTGACTTGATTCGCCTCTATGTATCTAGATATGAAAAGTTCGACAAAGAACATATTTTAAAGTCACAAATATTGATTTGTAGCAATATAACTCAATCACTTTATAGCACTTTCCCTAGCTTGACACGCAAATAAAGCCACTGCACGGACGTGCGATTCTAGCTAATGAATGAATGAAGCTATTTTGTGTGCTAGTCACGAATTCATGCTTGGTCATGGAGACATATATAAGCAGCTCCATTATTACCTTGGAGATTTTGTCTGTAATACAATAAGCAAGAGGACCTGATAAACAAGAAGAAAGAAATAGATCTTGCTGTGATATATTGTTCTAATGCTTGCAGGGACCAATGACATGAACAATTCATCATCAATCTACTATGTCCTTGCTTGGTCCTCAAGTCAACATACATTTATAGGACAAGGATGCGGCCACTTTGCATGAGACCGCCGGCCAGCCGGCACTCATCGGCGTCGGTGGTGCCTTTCTCGATCTCACCAATGCAACGACGCCAGCCGCCTTCATTCCTGCGAAAAAGGTTACGATTCGGTGAAAAGCCGGCTTTGAAAACCTACGAGCGCCGGACACGTGCAGGTACCACAGTCCAGCAGATCGATATAGAAGATAATATGCTACTAGTTGTTTGGCGTCGACGGCTGATGGCCCAGCTACTAGATCGAGATTGATGTTGTTCCCTTACTACACCGAGGAGAGGCTATGCTAAGCTAGCTACGACGTTCCGGTGATGATCACTAAGAGACACATATCCTAGTCATAGTCCGGACTCCTGATGAGACCAAGCAAAGCCTAGTATGTGTACTAGGAATATGAAGGACTAGCGAGTACGAGTAAGAATTAAGGATATCGATCGTAGGACAGATGTCATATTTGGGGCCAGTTTGGAACAGTTTTTTCAAAGGAACTTTGAAGGTTTTCATTCCTCTTGAAAGAAAACCTGTGACTGCGTTTGGAGAAGGGAAGCAAAATTCCATTCCGGAGGAAAGGGAGTGAGCTGCGTGCATTTGGAGGAAAAAAAAAAGCATCCACCTAGAATCAATGGAAATCTAGCCACTAGTATGCAATGTGCTCTCTCTCTCTCTACTTGTCGGGCATGTGAAAATAGGGTGTCCACAAATAGCCCTAAAAAGACGCAAAAGGCCCACCCACGGATGAAAGGTGGCCCGCCTGGGCCCACTAATCGACGGCCTAGCTACCAACAAGACATAAACCCGGTCTTGGAGGCAAGGCGGCCTCGGGCATGTCCCGTGCCACGAAAGAAACCGGTTCACCTGAGCCACAGGTGGCAGCATTCACACAATAAGTCCCCAACGATCGTCCTTGCTCCCGTCGGGCAGCCATAACCCTCCTCTAGCGAAGGGTACACAAAACGGCACAACCGCGTCCATGGCTATGGCTCCATCAACAAGGGATGGACCCTTGATAAAATCTTACCCTACAAGGAATCGATCACCGTACTCGTATGGGAATATATTCCTCCAACAAGGGTACCACAATAGAATATACCACACCACTTTGTTCCCGGATTCTAGATTCTAATGGTGCGAGATACTTCACCTCAAAGGTAGGGGTAAATCCCCTTGAACACGGTTCAAGCGAATCTCTCTTTGTGCGCCGTCGTGGGCGCACTTTGCTCCATGCATTCTGTCCGCCTCACTAACAGGGACAACCCCTCCCTTGGGCTATAAAAAGGGGAGGGCTGGTTCTAGAGCAAGGGAGGCTTCGTGGCCAAGACGCACCGTCGGCGTCCCTGTAATGTGCACATACGCACACACCTAGAAACACTCCGTCCACCAAGCTCGTCGGAGCTCCACCAGCAACACAGCCTACCTAGCTCCCCACGAGCAACCACGACATGTGATCCATCACCACAACCCTCGCTCACCACCCAGTTTGCATCTCCATCTCCGATGTTAGCTCTAGGATCATCCATAGGGTTGTTTTTAGGGACTTGGGATCTAGCCCTCTCCCACTTATCTTGTATTCGTACTAGGACTTGGGATCCGTCCCTCTCCTAGGAGCTTGTGCGCCCTACATAGGCACCTCGCCCGGTGTAAAGATAAGAAAGAAACTGTGGACCGACAACCGGGGCGTAGGGCATTCTAGCTGAACCAAGATAAATCCTTGTGTCTCCCTCTCTTCTCTTCTACGTAGCCATCCTAGCTTTGAAGTGAGTCGCTAACGCTCTCTTTACTTGTCGAGTCCCTCAGGCCCCCCTGGTTTCTGGGACATAGACGCTTCTCACGTGGCTGCTCTCGCTTGCCTGTTTCTCTTTCCTCTCTCCATTCCTCATCATGCACCGTACATAACTACAATTAATAGAGTAACTAATTTGTTGTTTAGAGACATGTGTTGATCTTTCCATATTCCTACAATCCAAACAACCGAAAGTCACAATTCATGTGTTTTGGAGTCCCATAGAATTTCGCTTTTCACTCCTCTATTCCTACGTTTTCCTTTCATCCCGTGTTTTGCGTTCTTTTTATTGTAGACATTCCTGAAGTAAATAATGGGCGAAAGAAATTCCCAAAGAAATGCCACATCCATATGTCACACTCCTACATCAGCATCCACATGTACACACCGTACCAGCGACACCGACAGGTGGGACCTCCCGCTTCCGTTGTCAGCGATGCCTTGTGTGAGCGTGTGAAATCCTTGGTTGAAAAATATACAAATAATAATCTTTTTCCTAACGTGCAAATGTTGACTCTCGGATTTTTTTGTCATGCAGGAAGAAAGGTGGGGTACACCGAAAACAGAGTACTGTTGCCAGAAACGGGAGGGGCAGCGCATCGGGGCGGTCACGGGCGGTCACGTGGCCGTGCCAATCCGGGGACCCCCTCATGGGCCTGGCTTGACGGTTGACGTCAGGCGTCCTCCTCCTTTTGCCACGTGAGCGTCACTGGCACCACGTGAATAGAAGATACTCCTACTGTTCGTTCACACCGACGGGTGCTGAGATCTGAATTTCGCGCCATCCTCCATGGTCGGGATTTATTTATTTGGGAACAAAAGGAATCAGGTTAGTATCAAATCATACATATGAATAACTAGTTCCCCTTATCTCTATGTCTTCTGTTTGCTCGAATTTATCATTCATGTATAACATTTTTCTCTATTAACAAAACAACATGAGATCTCAAACAACATTAACAGACTTATCAGTCGCACAGAAATCATCAGTTGAACGGCCTGAAATGAGAATGAATGTCGAACGCTCGGGAAGGTACTATCGATCATGAAAGGAATTTATTTCGCTACATTGCATCAAGTTTGCGATAGGATTACATGATTGGCGCCCATATGATTCCATCGCAGTCGCGCCATCCGTCTTGAGAGGGACAACTGCCTCAAGAAAAGCATTTTAAAAAACGACGCGATCGGGATGTTCATATAGAGGCCAATATAATCTTAATCTATTGGGAACACCGGTTGTTGTCATGGTGGAATCATGGTCCAGCGTGCAGTGCGTGCAAGTGGTGAGTGTGCAGGATAGATAGCCACTTGACGGAAACACAACCACATGCTGCTGATTAGCTGATGGGCCAACGGCCAACCATGCATATCTCGTACGGCTTGGAATGCCCTGGCCACACACCAGTCACCTATATATACATGTATATATATATCTTAGCGCTATGTGTGCTCTCGATGGCCACAACGTGTATATATATACATATATACTCTTATCTTGAATCTCGAAAGAGATGTAGGAGATGTATACATTGCTCGTTTTTTGTGTGAACTAGCCGATACTCCCTGTATTTCCAAATTATGAGACTTTTTTATTTTTCAAAGTACGTTGCTTTATACATCATGATGTATATCTAAGTGCATAGAAAACTATGAATCTACAAAAGCCGCAATGTCTTGAAACGGGAGGAAGTAAGTCCATATGTATAAGTATTAAGTATTGACACCTATAACTATTGGACTCGGACCATGATTAGATGTGTGTTTGTCGATTTAATTTAGATTGGGCCGGAATTGACACCTGGTTCTTGATCGATCGTCGGTGATGAAGGTGGCGTAGGAGGAGGTGGTGACGACGATTGGTGGCGAGGTGACGTAAATTGATGACGATGGCGAGGAAGTAAGAGAGAGGAAGGGAGGGCGGCGCCGCTTGGTGGAGGAGGCGGCGTGGGCGGCGGCGGCGCGCCGCGCCGGCCGCGCGGCGGCGCTGCCTGGCGGCCCTCGCGGCGGCGTGGGGGGGCGGCGCGCCGCAGCTAGGGTTAGGGAGAGAGAGAGCCCGAGAGACGAGAGCTGTTGGGAGTTACCCCTTTAATTATTTTCTTCTTGATTCAACGGCCCCTCGTATTTATAGTCCGGGAAGACTTGCATCTAAAGAAATCTCGATTGATTTCCTATTTTATTTCTATTTTATTTCTTAAATAATCATTACTTAATGGCGGCAGATGACGCGATCACGGTGGGCGGCGGCGGCCGTCGGCCACGCGCCGCGCGCGCTGGGCCTTGGGCCCCAGCGGCGGCGGTGCCCCTCCATTGCGGGTCATGACATTTCTCCCCCTTTACAAATACCAGCCCGTCTACCGCCGTTCGCATCCGTTGTCGTTGTTGATGTGCCGGGGCGAAGATGGAGACGCCGACCTTTGCCGGCTTCGTAACACCACCTAGTAGTACCTTTGATAAGGCCGTGACGTAGTAGCAATGTTTGCCGAGGAAGACGATCTCCATTGCCGGGCGTCCCAAGCCGTTGCTCTGGTTGGAGCTTGATGGTTCCAAATGATCGCGCAGGTTGTCGCCAATTGTGTTGCCATTTGATGAAGGATGGGAGCCTCGAGGTAGTGACGGCCGTCGGGGTAGCAGGTTGATGTGGGTGGTATGTACCTCTTGTCGCCGTCGATGAAGCTCACAAGTCGAGGCTTGCTTTGAAGATGGAAGTCGCCGTCTTGGGCGAGGTGGATCGCCGTTTTCTCTCGTGTAGGGTGCCTCCCGGTGTATTGCAGCCCACGCTTGTTGGCGTAGTCATACCGGGCGATGTCGTGGAGGAACAAGGGAGCCAACCGGTATTGCTCGAGTCGCCCTCGCCGCCAAAGTCGCGTGGTCGACGTCGCGATGGTTGTTGGTGTCGCCGTTGAAGGACGCCCCAAAACCGAGAGGGGGGCACCATGGTATGTTGTCTCCGTTCTCCGGTGGGCGCCTTGGTGATGCGGAGGAGCCAAAGAAGGAGGAGTGTCGTTGTCGCCGGTTTGGCGGTACCGTGTGTACGATGTTACGCTGGCGTGGTGGCGATGATGTCGCCTTTGCTTTGGCCTGCAGCTTGATTGATGGTGTTCTCCACCATTATCGATGTCGGCCGAATGTCCGGCAGTATGTAGTCGATCATCGGCGAAGGTCGGCGAAAGTGAACGACCGTCTCCCTTGGTGGCGCCGGGGCGCGCCGGTGTTCTCATCGGCCGGGCGCCCATGTGTGGAATGTCGTGGGTTGCCAATGTCGAGGTTGGCCGCGAGGATGTCATCATGGTTGATGCCCTTGTAGTTGGTGTCGATGGTAGGCATGGTGAAGACATAGTCGACATCAAGGGGAACGTCATTGGCGTTGGCATCCTTGAGGACGCCGTTGCCGCTCATGGCGCCCATGGTAGCGTCCTTGTCGTTGTCGCCGAGGGGTGTCGTTGTTTTTGTCGATGATGCCGGGGTCGAAGACGTCTTGGTTGACGACGCCAAGCGACATCGTTGGAGCATGGGTGATAGAGGTAGGAGCTCCTTGTTGAATGGGATGGACTTGCCCGGTGACCGTGGAGCGTGTGATGTCCCGGTCGGGCGGTTGTTGGCGTTGTTGTTCATGTTGCCGTTGTTGTCCGTGATGTCGTGGACGCCGGGGTTGAGATTGGCGACGCCGGTGCTGACGTCGGCGGCGTCGTTGAGTCGCCCTTGTTGGCACTCGGATGTTCCCAATGTCAAAGATGATGTTGGTAGTGACCGGGAACTTATCTCGTGACATTGTAGTAGCCGCGAGACGTTGGCCTAGTTGGGTAGGCTTTTCGTCGAGCACCGGTGGTGGACGTCGGTGGTAGCCTCCGGTTTTGATCGATCCGGAGAGCAACGGCGGGGCGCCCATGGGGTAGGCGTGCTCGTTGCTTGCCGGCGTCGATGATCTTGGAGGGGCGATGTAGGCGGCGCCGCTGAGAGCGACGCCGCCGTCGGTGGCGCCATGGCGCGAGCGGCGGCGGTGGCGAGGATGACGCCGAGGCGCGTCGTTAGGCGGTTGGTGTACTTATCGATGATGAGGCTGAAGTTGCCTCCATGGCTTTTGCTTCCATGGCTGCGATGTAGTTGTCGATGATGCTTTGTTGATGTCGGGGCGGGCATGGCGGCGGGCGGGCGTTGGCGGCGCCCGCGGCGTGTCGTCATTGTGCGTCGTCGGGCGGCGATCATCGAGCTTCTCAAGAGGGCGGTGAAGGTGGCCTGGATTTTCTTCATGGAATCGGCAAGCTCGCGAATTTCCATCTGCGGCTTCGGCGTACTTGTGGTTGGCCATCGGATCTTGGCGTTGTTGGTGGTCGGAAGCCATCGGTGGTGGGAATCGCCCCGGTCTCCGGATACCACCAGAAGATTCCCGGCCGATTGGGCCGAATTGACACCGATTGCCGTCGTCGGTGATGAAGGTGGCGTAGGAGGAGGTGGTGACGACGATTGGCGGCGAGGTGACGTGAGATTGATGACGATGGCGAGGAAGTAGAGAGAGAGGAAGGGAGGGCGGCGCTGCTTGGTGGAGGAGGCGGCGGCGCGGCGGCGGCGCTGCCGCGCGCCGGCGCGATGGCGGCGGCCTCTCGGCGGCGTGGGGAGGAGGGCGGCGCGGCCAGCCAGGGGTTAGGGAGAGAGAGCCCGAGAGACGAGAGCTGTTGGGAGTTACCCCTTTAATTATTTTCTTCTTGATTCAACGGCCCCTCGTATTTATAGTCCGGGAAGACTTGCATCTAAAGAAATCTCTGATTGGATTTCCTATTTTATTCCTATTTTATTTTCTAAATAATCATTACTTAATGGCGAAAGCGAGATGACGCGATCACGGTGGGCGGCGGCGGCGGCCGACCACTAAGCTGCAAGCAGCTTGGGCCTTGGGCGCCAAGCGGCGGGTGCCCCCTCCATTGCGGGTCATGACAGTGTTATTTTCTAATAGTTCATATGAGTACGAGTTGTGAGTTCAGATCACGGACGGGACACTAATTAAACCAATCAAGACTGTTATCTCTAGTTCATCATGTACTACTACTGCTAGTAAAACCAGATAAAATTCTTATGATTAGGAAATGGAAGGACAAATAAATGCGGGGGAGAGAAATTTAGAGAATTTTTCTTCTTCTTTTTAAAATCAAGTACTCCCTCCATATCACACTTAGAAGACATTTTGGGCAAAGTTTTGTGAAACATTGGAAATATAAATCATGAATAACTTTAAAGTCATTGACTTTGGAAACATGAAAATTATATCAATAAATTTGTCTTAAAAATTACTTTCATACTATACATATATAACTTTTCAATAAATACTTTTATAGAAAAGAAAAGTCAAAATTGTGTTTGGATACCATGTTGATGTCTTAAACGTCTTACGATTGCGATCACGGAGGGAGTATATACACTTCCAATAAATTGTACCATCTCGGCCCTTGAAGACCCCTCCCCCACCACCAGGAGTCGACAAACCCAACCAATAGTGAGGATGAGACACCTTCAAATGCACTATAGTCTACTCCCTCCGTCCCAATTTGTTTGTCACCCCGGATTCCGTGCCATCTTATTCGATGCTTCGTCTTATTCAAATTTTTTACACAAATATAATTTATTTTGTTACGACTAATTTTATCAATGAAGATACTTGAATATTGATTAATTTATTTTATGATTTGCATAAATATTTTGAATAAGACGGATGGTCAAACATGAAGTTCAAAAGTCAAAAAACGAACTCCTCCATGGGGACGTAGGGAGTACCTCCCAAATCTCGTCTATACTGAAAGTACATCTACAACCGACCATTTGGTCGTGTGAATCGAAGCCGAAATCAGTGTTTAGTTGGTGTTCTTTCCATCTTGCTCTCTTGTGTAAAATGTAAATAAATTTATGTTATACCCTTGGTACTTCAACAATGTAGTGGATGGATGTGATCCGTGGTAAATTTCCTTATTTATATACATGTAGAGAATAAATTTTTTACTAAAAAAAAAAAAAAACTATTTTCTGATACAGTACACCATAGAATAATTTCTATTTTTTTTTTTTATGCAAAATAACAAAGCAATGTGAGTTTCTGTAAGGTCGACAAGTGTCCAGTTATCTCATCTCATATATAACCAAAGAATCGTCTAAATGAACAGAACCATATGTATATATAAAAAAAAAAATATGCATGTGTACAGCGGCTTCTCGATTTTTTATTCGCAATCATTGTCTTATTTTATTTAAGAAATCGATCATTAATTTTCTCCTTCGTTCCTATCGGATATCGGAATACTTTTTTCAGCGGAGCACTGTGGATACAAATGAATTAGGCAGCCAGCAATATATAATTAATTAATTAATTATATTTCTAGATGCTAGATGGCTAGTTGCTTACTGGCCTCTATGCATGGGAACAAAAGTATAGTGTACCGTTATAATACGTGGACACACTGAAATCATTGTAATTATTATTATATGAGGAGACGTGTGCCTATGGACTATGCATGCTTGTCCTCTTGCTCTTAGTTCTTTTTTTTTTTTTTTTTAAAATGTTGTCGTTATATATGTACTCACACAGTGTACGTATATGTACTGTACTTATCAATGACCAAGCTCTCTCATACACCTATACTGGAGTTGCGTCCTCTTACTGTCCTGCTAATGGTTAATGGAGTTAATTAATTAAGCTTTCAAGCCATTTCTGTTCAACTTGTGCTATATACTCCCTGTCCCGTTTTCAGAGTAGTTCATCCGGCACCGGTACAAAGTGTTTAGGTTCGAAAATTCATTCGTGTATCCGGACGCGTGCACCGTCTGATTTAAAAATTCTTCACTGCACCTCGTTGTATGCTAAAACGACTAACAGGACGGAGGGAGAGTGTACAGGATGAGACTACCTGTGTTTGACTATGACCCCCTGTTTGAGTTTTTTTTTTTTTGGTGGCCCTGTTTGAGTTGAAAATTGAGCACATCTTACCATCTTCGAACTGATGGGTAAACAAAAGGGATTAATTAGTGCTTAAAAAAGCTTATATGTATATGTCAAGTGTTTTTTTTATCAACGGGCTTCCCCATTTCCATTACTTAAAACGGAAATACAGCAGAGTGTTATAGAGAGTTCAGAAAAGCAAACATAGAACTAGTTCCCAGACAGTGGAACAACTAGTTGGGGGACCTATTAACCCCGGCTGAGCTAAACAGAGTATACTGATAACCAAGATAGAGGACCAAACAAACGACCGGACAATGACCCGTTATAACAAAAGATCAACGACATAGACGAGATCAGATCCAGCGATCAGACTTCCTCTCCATCTTCAGCTTCATCTTCGTCGTCTCCGGTCATCAGTTTTGGTTGAACATGGCGATCTTGTTTTAGCAGATTGACAGCAAACCTCAGAGTAGCATCAACAGCTTGCTTCCAGCGCTCCTTGTCATCCTCCTTCAAAAGGCTTGCCTAGAATTTCTTCAGCGCACAAGCGTGGCTCAGAATCTCTAAGGGATTATTGAACTTCTTCCCCTCAAAACATATTGCATTTCGTTTTTTCCATATTGACCGGCAGATAGCGGCCAAACCCATTGGATGGAAAAGCTTGCCATTTGGAAGCCATTTATCACACATATGTAAGGTGTTTTGTGCATGCTTGTCCAACACAATGGAAATAATGGTTTCCTTTAGCTGAGTTCTGGTGCGAAACAAACTATCATCCACACTTGTCTGAATACTACTTTTCTGAAGTCTTATGATCAGAAGCCTAGACACTTAGCATTGATGTGGTAGACTCTTGTGCAGTTCCTAATCTCCAAGTGTGGTTAAAGGAGAGGCAACTTACGGTGCAACTTCTCCAGTAGCAATTACTTAGAAGAAGCACGACAGCGCCAGAACCTGCAAGCAGGGGCGAAGCCACATAGGCCACGCCGGGTGCCCAGACACCCCCCGGATTCCAAAAAATTTCTTAATGTTCAGCAATTTTGGCACTTTAGGCACCCCCATAGCCCAATATCAGGCACCCCCACAGGCTTTGAAGCCCACTAAACTACTTTGGGCACCCCCTATCTATTCGCTCTGGCTTCGCCACTTCCTGCAAGACAATAAGCACAGATTCGAACGTTCTCTTTAAGTGGGTGATTCAAAATACCTTAAGTTACAACATATGCTCCATCCGTCCTAAAAGGAGTGACGTTTTAGTTTTTTCAGACTTTGTGTTTGATCGCTCGTCTTATTCAAAAAACTTATGCAAATTAGAAAATAAATAAATCATTATTAAAGTATCTCTAGTGATAAAATAAGTCATAATAAAATAAATAATAGTGTTACAAAAAAATTGAATAAGACAGATGGCCAAACGAGATGTTTGAAAAACGCTAAAATGACACTCTTTTTGAGCGGAGGGAGTATATGATCTTGTAATCCCTAAATCCTAGCTAGTTTGTCCCACCTGTTTTCTCCTACTTGTCCTCCGTGTCTAGCTAGCTCGCTTGCTTGGCAGAAGTATATGCAGTTTTTGGATGAATTTATCGAAGTACATGATGAAGCTCCAAATTCTCATGATTTCCATATAGTGCATATAGGATTTACCTCATCCTCATCCTCGAGGCAAACTCTCGTGGTCGTGGTGGCTGTTGTCGTTTGTTTTTTTTAAATAAATAGTGTCACTTATAAGTGTAGTACTGGCTCAAATTCTCTTTTGTATTTGTATATAAATAGTGTCACTTATAACTCGTAGTACTTGGTTGTGTCATGACACAGAATTGGGCCAGCCCGGGAAGGGCTAATTGGGCCTCGACGCGACGGCCGCCGGCCCGAGAGGGGACCGGCGCGCAAGGGGGCGGCGCCCCCCTTGCCGCCGCCTCCCCTCCCTCCCGTCCGAATCCAACTCGCTTCCGTCTTCAAGTTATGATTATCTTATGACTTTTGGTGTGTAAAAGGGGATATTCCAATCTATAAGGAAGACCCTTATTAGGAAATAAATAAATATTGCTTGTAAAAGGTATTCCAATCTTATAAGGAAACCTTATAGAGAGATTGCTTAGATTACAAGTCCCACTAGCCGGGCTATATAAGCGAGGGCATGTAATCTCTTTGGGGATAAGCAAGCAATAAAAATTAGTATCCATCTATTCCCCGCCTCTCAACTCTCCACCGCCGCCGCCCCCCCTCCGCTGGCTGGCCCTTCCCTCCCCGCTCCCTCCGCCGGCCCCTTCCCTCCTTCGCCGCTTTCGTCCCGCCGCCGCCGGCGAGATTGCAGCCCCCTACGCCGTCTTCGGAGCTCCAACGGTCGACGAACACGTGTCAATTCCGGCCCGATCTGGCGCCGGAATTTGACGCTTGGTATCCGGAGACCAGGGGCGATTCCCACCACCCATGGCTTTCGAGATGAGGGAGTTCACCGCAGCGCTAAAGGCGCCCTCGACGACAACCGCGCCAAGATCAGCCCGCCGCCGACGAGATGGAGACGCTGTCAAGGCCGCATGGAGTACGCCCCGCATCACCTCGAGGACTTCCCCACGCCCGACGACCACGCCGGGAGGAGAGCCCACGGGCCGCCGCCGCCTCCCGCCACGGCCCCCGCCAACGGCCCGATCCCGCCATCCTCCACCGAGGAGGAAGATGGTGTTGCGGTAACGCACCGGCCGCCGCCGACGCCATCCTCGACGACACCGCAGCGCCGACGCCCCGCCCTCTCCACCGACACCGCGACCGAGCAGGACTATCCATCCGCGGCGCCCGCATCATCCACGGCGCCGCCCCGGTGCCCTACACCCACCGGGCGGCGCAGACCGTGGTGCCACCCGCGCATCACGACCCCCCTCCCTACGTGACACGCCCGCAAGTCCATGAGTACGACGGCACCGACGACCCCGACCTCTCGAAGCTGGAGCTCTTGTTCAAGCTCAACTTGGACATCGACCGGACTACTACGTGAGTTATGCCGCCTTCCACCTCATTGGTCCCGCTGCGCAGCCCGGTTCATGGATTTGTCCAAGAAGAAGTCCCCGATCGAGTGGGACGAGTTCACACGCCGCCGCGACATCACTTCGACCCCCCCCCCACCCGCCTACCTCGACACTACGGGGGCGTGCGCGCCGCCTTCCCGGGAGGCAAGTCGAACGACTACATCGACGCCTTCGAGGTCTATGCACAACGCATGGACTTTGAGGGTCGGGCGCCACCGTGTCGCCCCTCTTCGTCGGAGGCCTGCGTGACACGCCGGACGACGCCGAGTGGTTCGAGCCCTGCTCGATGGAGGAGGCCATCGACCTTGCCCGCCGCTAAACGACGACGAGCCACCGACGCCGACCCGGTGCGGCGCCGACCGCGGCCACCATGACGACCCCGGCGACATCGACAATGACATCGCGGCCGCCTTGGTTGACCGCATGCCAGGCCGCCAGCGCGCCTTGCTGCGGCGATGGACGACATCGACGGTCTGACGGCGAACGACATGATTGCTGAGCTGCACTTGGCCACGACTACCAACAAGGAGCTCGGGATCATCGCCAACGCCATCGAGTTGCGGGCAACCGCACCAGTGGAGCCTCCACTTCGACATCGCGGAGGTACTTCCACCGCTACTACATCCCTCGCCGCTTTAGAGCTTCTCCGACTTCCTGGCTGGGAGAACGCCCCGCCGCACGGCGTGGCGCGGGCTTCCACCTTCCCAACCGTCCCAAGGGAAGATCGCGTTCCCGGCCGAGCGCCCTTCTACTCCAGCGCGCCGACGTCGAAGGTCGAGGGCGCCACCGTCATCCTCTTCGACAACAACGGCGACGTCTTCTTCCGCATCGACAATGTCACGGTTGGTGCACCGTGGACACATGAGATGCACCGGGCCGCCCGGTCGGACGCCCGGCGACCTCCTCTACGGCTGCCTCCTCGACTTCACCTCCGCGCCTCCTACGCCGCTCGACACGTCTATTGCGAGCAGCTCCATGCAAAGGTGACGATGCCGACGACCTACACCTACACATCTCCTCCTCCAACCCGCCGGATGCTCGAGCCGCCGGGCACCCTCAGCGCCTCCGTCATGCGCCGTGCATGGGCGGAACGCCGCTTCGTGCTGCCCCCCGCTGAGCTTCAAGTTCAACATCTACTTCGGCGACCTCCACCTCGACTTCTCCTTCGCCGACAAGGACGCCAAAGATCCGCAACGACGACAACGACAAGTGCGGCCCTCTCGCCTTCTACTTCCGGCCGAGTTGTCACTTCCCGATCAGCGTGCCCTTCGCCACCACCACGGGTTGGGCGGCACGTGGACGCGCCGCCTCGTCGAACGGTGGGGAAATGTCATGACCCGAGTGGGCCAGCCCGGAAGGGCTAATTGGGCCCGACGCGACGGCCGCCGGCCCGAGAGGGGGCTGGGGCGCGCGCAGCGCAAGGGGGGCCGACGCCCCTTGCCGCCACCGCCTCCCCCTCCCGTCCGAATCCAACTCGCTTCGTCTTCAAGTTAGGATTATCTTATGATTTTTGGTGTGTAAAAGGGGATATTCCAATCTATAAGGAAGACCCTTATTAGGAAATAAATAAATATTGCTTGTAAAAGGTATTCCAATCTTATAAGGAAACCTTATAGAGAGATTGCTTACATTACAAGTCTCACTAGCCGGGCTATATAAGCGAGAGGCATGTAATCTCTTTGGGGATAAGCAAACAATAAAAATTAGTATCCATCTATTCCCCTGCCTCTCAACCTCCACCGCCGCCGCCGCCCTCGCGCCGCCCAAGCGCTGCCCCGCGCCGCAAGGCGGCGCGACGCGCGCGCCGCCGCCGCCCCCCCCTCGCTGTGGCCCCTCCCTCCCTCGCTGCTGCTCGTGCTGCTGCTCGTCGCCGCCGGGCGAGTGATTGCAGCCCCCTACCCGTCTTCGGAGCTCCAACGGTCGACGAACACGTGTCAATTCCGCCCGATCTAGCCGGAATTTGACAGGCTGAGAGAGTTAAAAGACGACAGCCATAGCTCAGACCGCCTCTGTTATTTTTGCATTAATAGAGGTGATCTTCTTAAGACGCCAACTGATGTTTCTCCCTGGTATCCTTTCCTTAACACAGATGAGGTGTGCATGCATTACCTTTCGGAGTTGGTGCACCTACGGCATCTGCTGAATTTGCCGGTGCTGCTTGGCCAGATGTGGCATTCCAGATTATTTGTAAGTTTGTAGCACAAGCACATTCAATATCAACTGATTGTTACAAGAAGTATCTTCACAGATGATCGACTCCATAAGAGCATGCGAGCACGCGTTTCCTACAGTTCCAATTATTCCAATCTGCAGGGATAGCTTTTGCATGCACACACTGCATGTCGTTAGCATTAATTATGTTTCCAGCTGCAAAAATCATACTCCCTCCTCGTACTTGAAAACAAAAGACGTTTAGGACAACGATACCGTCTCTAAAAAATAATTTTTACTTATATTTCTATAAAAATATTTATTGAAAAATTATATATGTATATTTTTATGAAAGTAATTTTCAAGACAAATCTATTGATATAATTTTCATATTTCCAAACCCAACGACTTAAAAAGTTATTCATGATTTATATTTCCAATGTTTGACACAAACCTTATCCAAAACGTCTTTCTTTTTCAATATGAAGGAGAGTATATGGTAACACATCATCAAAGGTATATGTAAATATATAGTTCTCCGATAGTCATATGACTTGCGATGTCATCACTTACGTAATGGTCATTAGTATAAGATATCACTAGATCGACTTGACCACACTGTGGATTTATTTTAATTAAAAGGTCTCAGCTAGCTTCCTACTCTGCTGTGTTTTTTTTTTGAGCCATTATTTTATTATTAGGCCCCGTCTTGCTCACTTCAGCTTTCACTAATAAAATTATTTTTTTTTATAAAAACCAACTTTATATGTAACTCTTTAGGTGAAGCTAAGCTATTTTTAAAAACTTATTGGGCAAAATAACTTCACCAACAACTTCATGCATAGATATGCATAGATATGAGAGAGAAATGAATGAGAGATGATAAGCTACTTTAAAAAAAACGACAACTCGTGAAGCTGTTGTGAGTTGTGCCAAACAAACATCTTTGCATGAATAGCACCATTGAGCCATTAATTTATTATTAATTATGCACACATAGGAATATATATAGCTTGCATGCTTGATTGATGAATCACATCATCATTTGTTTAGGAAGTCATTCGTCTGATCAATGACACGTGGAGCATACTCTGCTTCCACTATTCCTAATGATGATGCGATGGTTCTCTTTTCTCTAATCTCTACCGACGATGCATGGGTGGCATGTAATCTTTTGTTACTATAAAAAAAAACTGGCGTGGATGTACGATATGATATGTGTACTGCGTAGTGCGTGCATGTTAGAGCTTCCTGGTCCAGTATATAGACTCGAGAGACGAGAATGATCCTCAATCTTATTATTATTAGTTTGTTATTAATTACAAATTTTCTGTAAAATAGTTCCTCCATTTCAAATTAATTGTATATACACAAGACGTTTTAATTTTATTATACACACTTACGCATTGTGTTTAGATGCATAATAAAAGAGCTATGTATATAAAAAATCAAAATAACTTATAATTTAAAACGGAAGGAGTACATGTGTAAAAACCTTTTCTTCTCATCAGAGGATGCTCTCAAATTTTCTAGGAGTGAAATACACCAATGCGGGTGTGGCGACGCAAGCCCCACAAGGCGCAGAGTCCCGGGAGCGCACATGGGCCGGCCGTGCGGCTAAGTGTGGTAGCCGCGCGCGGCACTGGCCACGGCAGCGCGTGGAGCGGCGTGGTGTGCGCGGCCGGACGATAGACAAAAAGTTTATGGACTCAAAACCACTTTCATAGGGACAACGGGCGTGGTGTTGGGTGTCGGCGTCATCCTTTAATTCGGCTTGTTATGCTCTCCTCTTAATCTTGGCCGTCGTGGGCGGCGCGCGCATAGACAAAACCGCAGTGATACGGTCGACGACAACACAAGATGGGGGGGACCTAAATCGCATTTCACTCATTTTCTAGTCAGGCTCTACCTCATGCCCGTGCACGGTGGACACTCATGACAAATCCCGTGCCCGCATCGGTGAGCCCCTTCCTTTCCTTCCTTTCAACGCGAAAGCTTTCCTAGGTTAAAAAACGGACAACGCCACCACCTCGGCAGCTTTATCTGCCGAACAGGGAAAAAGGACACGGCCCCGAGGCCAACACGACCAAATTCCCGACCGGCGGCGGTCTCGGCGAACGACCACCATGGACCTAAGTGAAACATAGACAAAACCTCGACGCGTCCAACCTCGTTTATGGACTTCGAAAACCACCTTTCATTTGAGTTGATGGACCTCCTGCCCGGCCGCGCTCAACGTCGAAACATGGGCAAAAGTTAATGGACCGCTCGTCAAAACCCACTTTGAGAGTTGATGGACCTCCTCGGCCTCAAACCCCGCGCTCGAAACCCTCGTCGGCCAAAAGTTAATGCTCGTAGAGCAGACGCACGAGGTGGACACCTTCGACTCTGAGGGGGAGCGACCTTCACTGAAAACCCACTTTGAAAGTTGATGGACCTAAGTGAGGGGAGCGCCATGTGCGCTTAAAGTGTGTCGCTTTCAACCCTACCAAAAGTTAATGGACCATTGGTGCATTTCACTCATTTTCTAGTCAACTTGTTATGCTTATGTCCTAAATTTTCATCAGTTTTTTTATATTTATGGAATAAAACCATATACATAAAAAAAATTCCTTATCTGATGGAGCATATAACTAATCTATTCAAGTCAACTTAGCAAATCCGATGACTTTTATGTTTTGAAAAAGAACCTGTACGAAATCCTATGTGTATTCAAATAGTAGTAACTCTTAATTATTTGCAGGATTGGATTAACGACTCTCCCTTTAAGCTTCTAACAAAAATGGTAATTATTGGAATGGGAATTGATTTGTTTCTTTTTTGGTTTTATGAAACCATGGATCGGAGAGAAGGTGTAAAAGCGGGGTGCTATATTAAATTGATCAAATTTGGAGAACCAAGCGAATTGGTTAGAATTGTTGTGGTGGATCCATCCTGTAGATAAGTCTTTTGACTTGACGTGGCCAACCATATTTAAAAATATATATATATATTCTAAAATTTAATACATAGC
This sequence comes from Hyparrhenia diplandra, assembly GCA_015847255.1. Classification (NCBI taxonomy): domain Eukaryota; kingdom Viridiplantae; phylum Streptophyta; class Magnoliopsida; order Poales; family Poaceae; genus Hyparrhenia; species Hyparrhenia diplandra. Next base: position 192,841 of record JADLZK010007667.1, on the reverse strand, counting down.
AAAGTATCTGCTGTGACTTTATGAATTTCAAAATATATGCCATCGATTTAGCTTTTCGGAACTGCACATAGAGATAAGGTTTGAAACTATATAGGGCAAGTGTGCATATATGTATGCAGGATGTGAGCATAAATATATACCCTAATGTGATTTGCAAAAAGAGACGAATTTGGAGCACTAGCAATGACATACCTCCGAATCAAACAAGGACGATACAAAGGAGCAGCAGCACATGGGAGGATCAGACCAGCTCTTTGCAATCTTGTCGGTACTTTATGCAAAGCAATGCTATAATGTTGTTTTTGCAACTAAATGACGGTTCTGAACTATTAATTAGATGTGGGCACGTTTGAACAGACCGTACCTAGCACTAAGTAATAGTTAATTACTTATTTTAGCGCAACAACCCTAGCCAGTTGAAATTTGAAAAACTTATGATCTACTGCCTGGCAGTAGCAGCTAGCTAGTCCCACATGACCTTTACTATAAAGTAAGCTTCGAGCTATCTTGATTTCATTGACTATTTAATATAGCATTAGGGCATGGAGATGGAACATGGAACAAGGAATCTTTGCAAACTTTGTACGGATACTAACATTTTTTTTTTTTTTTGCTTATCAACACTAGGGCGTGTCACGGTACAGGACCGGCCCAGGCCAGCCTGGAGGAGGCCAGGGCGGCCCAACCGGCCGAGCCAGCCCATGAAAGGGGCGGGCGCGTGCTAGGGCTCGGCCACCGCCACCTCCTCCCTCTCCCACGTCGTCTCCACTTCGGATTAGGATTATGACTTTTTGTGTGCATGAGATATTACAATCTATAAGGAAATCTCCTATTAGAAAAAGAATAAGGGTTTGCTTGTAAAAGGTAATTAAAAAATATAAGAAAACCTTCAGAGATTGCTTGAGATACAAGTCCTATAGGAGGGCCATATAAACAAGAAGGATGTAATCTTTTAGGGACAAGCAAATATAGAAAATATTCCCCGCTCTTGCCCCGACACTCGCCCGTCTCCGCCCCCCTCCCCCGTGCCGCCGCCCCCCTCTTCGAACCCTAGCGTCGCCGACCCTTGTCGCTGCCACCCCTCGAAGGCGGCCGTGACAGGGGCATTTTTCTTGAATTCGATTCTTAATGTTTGAATGTGCTTAGCCTAGATGATCCTGTTCACGGCTCACCGGGTGGGCTTCAAATGAGCCAAAAGCTTAGGGTGTCTTGTACAGGGAGTAGTCTAATCCTCGCTGTTTGTAAAGGGTGTAGAGCTTCATTGCCAGCCAATATCCCTATTTAGAGTGCACAAGGATCGTTGATGTTTTCGTTGATATTGTGATTGTAAAAACTCTCTTTCTTAATACAAAGACGCCACGAGTCTCTTGGGTGTTTGAGAAAAAAAATGTTTGAATGTGTGTTGATGTTTGTTAACTGCTAAAAGAATATGAAGGATTCTCGCAAGCGCATAGAACACCATCATAGCTTTTCTTAGGTGAGTATTCTAGAGTATCGTATCCACGGGGAAGCTAATGGTAAAGAATTCTAATAACTCACAATCATGTATCTGCTAACTTAGTAAACCGACTAGACTAAAGAGGGGTAAGTGATAAATGATAAATAAAGAATACAAAGCATAAAATAATAACATGCCAAATTATAAAAGAGTAACTAAGTTAATCAAGAGGTCAACGGGAGAGATCAAGGTTACTAAATACTTCTCTACTACTTTGGTTCTAAGATGACTGAAGTATGGATAGATATAGCAATCATACACAAGCACTTTGGAGCAATAGTACCTTTCCAACTCTCGAGAAAGACTGGGAAGAAGTAGTTGGGGGAAGGCTGCCAAAAGCTCTATGAACATGAACCCTAACGTGGTGGATTACAAAGGCCTAACAGAGCTGTCACCCCTGGGGCTACCACAACTAATCGGAGGGTTGAGCGCAACCTCAGGTAACCTATAGTCTAAACATCATGTCTACACTATAGATTACTACTCTAGCTACCATGAATAACTGGAGCACTCAATACGAAGATCCCATGCAAATGAATAAATACTATACTAAACATATATATGGAAAGCATAAAAGTAAATAAAGAAGATAAATATATTAAAGCATAAGTCTTGTAGAGAAGATACAAGGACATACCATACTCTGAAGACTCTTTCAGAACTGGAGCACAACTCCACTCTTCCTTACTCTTGATTAGATCTAATCTACTTCTAATCTTAATGTCTAATCTATAATTCTCTAATCTCTGAGAGAGATATCCTTACATTGGGATACCTCTACAACTAAGAGATAATGAATTAGGGTTTTAGGGGTACCCCTGCCCTTGCTTATATAGGCCGGTGGTATGAATCTCAGGCCTTGGATCAAACCGACTTTTTTTTTGGGAATGACTTGATTGGATGGCTTAGATTGGATCTCAAGGTCGATGGTGGGAAGCTTCCAGAAGCAGGACACGTGGGTCCACATGAAGGTGCCACCCAGCCCCACTTATGGTGTCGTCCGGCCTCACAGTCTAACATGTGGGGCCCGGCCTTTGCGAGTTGTATTCTCTTGTCTTTTAGACCCCCGAATTTATACTAATCGCCTGGTTTAGTCCTTTTCTTCTCGTTTCTCTATTTCTTCTCTTTTCTTCGATATTTTGGAATATTCTGAGTTCTCCTGTAAAACTAAGTGTGCACCAAAACTCATGGAATCTATTAGTAATAATAATCTTTTATATTATTTATCCATAATTTAGAAGGAAAATAATTACTTAATTTTGAACATTATCTACCGTCAACAATGTGCTAAGGGGGTTAGCCTTTTAGTGGTGTTAAGAGAAGTAGGGTGTAAGCATATTTGTAGATGAGAGAGTGTGTGTGTGTGTGTGTATGCGTCTAAATATGCAATGCGATTCATAAAAAGTTAATATCTTTTATGTTGAAATTGAAAGGTTGAAAGCGGTATGTCTTAAAAATTTAGTTTATACAATATCACATCGCCAAATAATAATAATAATAATAATAATAATAATAATAATAATAATAATAATAATAATAATGTCACTAATTAAAGAAACATTTGCAAAAGTGAGCATTTTTATTTATTAAGGTTGACAAACCTAGCGTCTCCTTCTAGCAAGGGCGACGGCGAGGTCAAGGGCGGCCTCCTCGAGCCAGTTTGGGGTGAGGAATAGGAAGATGCCGCTCGTGATTAGATTTTGCAACTTCTATGTAATATCATAACTCATATCCATGTATCACACCTAAGTAATATCTACATTCTTAAAATTTCAAAATGCAACCAAATTGAAGAAAACTCTCCAAAATCCAAACACACAATCAAAGTCAACAATGGCACCACTTGGATTGACCAAATCATAAACTTAGGAGGTGGAAATTACGGAGCTCATTTTCTTCTGTTTTATATATATAAGCACAAACCAATCAAATCAAAACAAATTTCATATAAAATAATTAAAAGAGATGCGCCGTGCGCACATGGCACATGGTAATGGTGAGAAACCATAAACAAAAACCGGCGCGGCACGCCACCCGCTAAAAAGTCCGAGCCAAGGCCCCCGTGACGCAATTCCTTTCATTAATTTCTGTTTTTTTATCTTTTCCCCGACAAACCAACTGACCATTTTCTTATTTTTTTCCCATCGGGTCAGTGGGTCATCGTCGTGGTCCGAAGGAGGCAGGAACCACGTGGGACCCGTTCCCGGCGCAGAGAATCCCGAGGCCCCACCGTGCCAGGCACTGCCCGCGCCCACCGCGGTTCGCGCCTCGTGCGCTCCTCGTCCCACACACGTGTCGCCCTATCCATGACCCGCCCACCGCTTCCGGAGCACGCTGGTCGCTCGGTCGCCGCCGCACACCCTCCACCGACACGCGGGCTCCGAACCTCCCGGTCCCAGTTGTCAGTGACTTTCCATGAAACCAGCCAGAGTGCAGCGGGAAGGGCGTCGTGCCGTACCACGTGGGGAGTCGACCGGGGAACCGGTAAACGTGGCGCGGGCCCCGCCGAGAGCGACGCGCCCCGATCCGGTCACCGCCCCCTACTCGCCATGCGAACCACTCCTTCTCTGTTACTCCCTCCCTCCGTTCGACGGTACTTATAATTGTTTTGATTTCATTTAAACCGTGTTTAACCTACCGCCTTATTTAACTTTTTTAAATAAATATTACCACTTTTTGTTATAACTTATTACATCACTAAAAGATATTGTAATGATGTTTTGTTTGTTTTATAATTTACATAAAAATTTGAATAAGACGCCCAATCAAACACGGTTTATATGAGTCAAAAGAATTGCAAAGTATTGTGGAACGGAGTGAGTATTTTTTTATTTTCCTACTCCTATTTTTTAATTAACGCCCCTCGTTTTCCATTAAAAAAAAGGGAGCGCACGCCATTAATTTAAATTAAATTAAACTAAACTAAACAAAGCACAATAGCACACCTACAAGAGGAGAAGGGTCAAGGCTGCCGCGCATCGTCATCACTTGTCCGTCAGTGAGTCGAGGGGCAGGGAGGGAGAAGCTTCACAGAGCTTGCTTGGGGTTGGAGCCTTGCCCTGGAGGTGGAGGTGCCGAGCTGTCCGTCTCCGTCCGTCCGTCCGTCTCTCCACTCCACCACCACCCACCAGCTACTACTACTACCTCGGGAGGGGAGGGAGGGCAGGTCCGGCAAAATCTGCGGCCTTCCTTTCGCGAGTCCGGTTGGATGGAGAGGGACTTCCTGGCCGCGATCGGCAAGGAGCAGCAGCAGCATCCGCACAAGGAGAAGGCAGCTGGCGCCGAGGAATCAGGTATGCTCCCCACCCTCCTTTCGCCGCCTGCCGCCATGGGTTTCCTCATCTGTGCCCGCACCTAGCCGTGCCCAAGTTTCTTGCCGTGCCGTGCCGTGCTGTGATGGGTTCGGCGAGATGCGGCATGGGTGCGCTGCTGCGAAAGAAATTCAAGCCAAGCGCTGCTGTCCCCTAGTATTATTTTGTTTTCTTTTTAGCTTTATACGTTATCTTGGCTGGCATGCCTGCCGAATTCCTTTGGCGGCCGGCCTGCCGTGTACGCTGGATTCGGGCGAGAGTTTAATGCGTGAAGAAAGCGAGGATTTCTCCGGGGAGAGGCTGGCCGAACCTTTCGGACAGCCGCGGGTGTCGTGAATTGATTTCGAGAGCTGCCTCTGCTCGCTCTCCTCGTGGGTAGGACGGGGATGGTTAACGGATCCGTCTCTGGGTTCGTGCTTTCTTGTGTTTATTTATGTGCCGGGCCGGCGTCTGATTTCTCAGAGGTGTGTGTGTGCAATCTCTCCCTTCCAGCTTACTTCGGCGGAGCAAGAGCAGGAGCAGGAGCTGCAGCGCCGGCAATGGACTGGTCCTTCGCTAGCAAGCCCGGCGCCGCCCCGGCGTTGATGTCGTTCCGGTCGGCGGCGAGGGAGGAGCCTTCGTTCCCCCAGTTCTCCTCCTCTTCCTTCGACGGCGCCAAGAACGCGGCCCCTCGTATCCTCACGCACCAGGTACGCGCGGCGCGGCTGCTCTTCTTGGTTCTGATTCATGTCAGCTTCCGATGAGTGCTCTTTAATTAATTAATTAATTTATTTAATTAATCTTCTTGGTTCTGATGTTTTTGCAGAGATCTTTCGGTCCCGACAGCACGCAGTACGCCGCCGTGCACCGCGCGCAGCCGCCGCCGCACCATGCGCTCAACGGGGCTAGAGTCGTTCCGGTCTCGTCGCCGTTCAACCACAACCACCCGATGTTCAGGGTCCAGAGCTCGCCTAGCCTTCCGAATGGTACTGCGTTCAAGCAGCCGCCTTTTGCCATCAACAGTACCGTGGCCAGTTCTACTGTGGGCTTCTATGGAACAAGGTAGTTTAATTTGTTTGCTGTTATGACCGTGTCTTATAGAACTATAGAATTGGCTATGAAATTTTTCGAAAGGAGAATATATTAATATCCAAGCCTCTGCATCAATCAATGCATATAGCTGTTAGTGGCAGTGAAATTAGCATCGACTGAAACTTTGCTTTGTTTTGCCTGTGAAGGGATGCGGTGAGGCCAAACACGGCACAATTGACAATCTTCTACGCCGGTTCTGTCAATGTATTCGACAACGTCTCAGCTGAGAAGGTATAATTTGTCATGATCTTTTCGTTTTCATGCTAATTTGCTTTGCCTTTAAGCTCCGTCGTTGACATTTTTCATTCCACAACAGGCGCAGGAGCTCATGTTCTTAGCCAGCAGAGGATCTGTACCAAGCTCAGCCGCTGTTATCCGCAAACCAGAAGCTCCTATTTTCGCTCCAGCAAAAGTCACAGTGCCTGAGGTTTTGCCTGCAAAGCAGATGCTATTTCAAAGACCACAGCATGTTTCGTCGCCTCCGTCTGCCATCTCCAAACCTATCCCTGGCATCTTGCAAGCTCCAATCTCCCCAGGAGCGCCTCTAGCTCTAACATTGAGTCCCCAGTTTCGAAATCTTCAGTCCCGTTAGCTGTTCCTCCTGTAAGTCAGGCTCCCGCAGCGCAGCCTTCAACTCTTGCCACTACTACTGCTGCAGCGATAATGCCTAGAGGTACTGCTGGCTGTTTATGGTTTGCATAGCACAACTGGCTATCGTTGCAGTGTTCAGTAATTATGGTTGCTCTTTGTTACACTGTATTGAAAGTGTTATTGTCCGTTGCAGCTGTCCCTCAAGCTAGAAAGGCGTCCCTTGCTCGATTCTTGGAGAAAAGAAAGGAAAGGTAGAATCCATATTCTTATTCCCAGTGTCCTAGAAACTGTTATGTGATTCTACCACATTTGTTTTGATTGCATCGCAGCACCTTAGTTCCTTATGACAGATTTGCAGTTGTTCTGATCTTGTGTGCTTCTCTTGCAGGGTGACAACTGTTGCGCCTTACCCATCAGCCAAGAGCCCGTTGGAGAGCAGTGACACGTATGGCAGTGGGAGCGCCAACGACAAGTCATCGCGCACTGACATTGCTCTCTCAAGCAACCATGAAGAGTCCCTATGTTTAGGGCAGCCCAGGAACATCAGCTTCAGCCAAGAGTCCCCAGTACGAAACTACAGATGTGATCTGATCTGGTCATACCCAATGTTCATAGATTTGTCCAGGCTGACCGATGCAAAAACCATAAAATACTTTTGCACTCAGGCAAGGACTCGAGACGAAGAGATGACATATGTTATTGATGCCGCCGTTGTTTATGATGATATTTTGCTGTGTTAGTTTACTTGTAATGCTGGTATAGCTGGTGGTGCCCCACCTAACTAACAAGAGAGCTGTCACTTGCAGACTCTTGATTATTATTATTTTTTGCCCTAGAGCCATTTCGGTTGGGAAAAAGGAACTCAAATGTGTTACTTTAGCAGTATCAAATTATATAGGCTTACAGATTCTGCGCCTTTTGTATGGCCAAAGTGTAATATTCTTCTTGTATTATGAACTCTAAAGCTGCAGAATGCAAGAGCAAAACTTGTTCTCGATGGTGTTCTCATTGGCAGCATGCGCACAGTATTGGCTTATGTTGTTTTGAGTAGTTCTGTTTTAATTATATCTCAAAAGACCGCCGTAAAACGACATTTGGAAGAACAGATGGATAGATGGGCAGCAGTGGTTGCAAGGTTTTGGATCATTGGATGCTCCTCAACCAGTTCTGTTCTTTTCTTGCTGATTCCTCGACGTTCCTAACGGCTTTCACTTTTTTTCTGGAGGTAATTTGATATACTGGCAGTGGATTTGTTTCAGTAAAAATGTGGTAATTAATTTCCCTTATATAAACAATAAAACGCCTTCGTCTTCTGCTGATTGTTCCTACTAGAATTGCGAATTAGCTTGATGCATGAATCGTCTTTCAAATTGTGCTTCAACATTCGTCTTTCTGAGAGATGCAATGACCTTTCGATTTGGATGAAGTCACCAGTCTTCCCGGAAACTTGAGCTTTCTGGGCTCCCAACCGCTTTCAGTCTGCTGGGCCTGGGCGTTCCCCGCATGGGCTTGCTTCTCTGGATTCCCCTAGCCCAGACCACCGTACAAGGTGTGGCCGCCAGCGAGCCGGCACGTGAAACAGGATGGGCCCAAAACACGGTACAAAGTGAGGCGCCAACGAGGCCGGCCCGTGAAACAGGACGGCGACGTGCGAGTGACGCAGAAAATGCGCCCGTGCGCGGCCCACCCACCGCTGCGCGGGTCCATCCACTAGCGCGCGCAAGGGCCCCGGGCGGTGGTGACCGCGGCGCACCATCATCGGCCGGCCCGTGCGCCGTTGACACGCCACCGCCGGCCGGCGGAACGTCGCCACACAACAAGGGCTGGGCAATGCTCCCCGGCCCCTCCCTCCACCGCCGGCAGCGCCCACCGCGACGCGACTGAAAGGCAGGCAAGCAGCGGCCCGCGACGCGTCAGTCGCCGGCACACTCGTCGGTATTGCGGGACGACACAGGCGGCGGCTTTCCTTTCCTTTCCTCGTCGTCACCGTACGTCTCCGTCATCGTCACCGAGCGAGCGAGTGGTGGGCGGTTAGCGAGGTTAGGTCAATCATTGCGCGCGAGGGGATCCCGATCCTGCTAATCATTTTTGTAATCACGATCCTGCTAATCACCATGAAAACAACTGATGATACCCGGCAGGTGTTGCTCGATCCGAAATGGAGTGGTAGGGTTGCATTGCAGCTGCATGCATTGCAGGCTTCCAGCTGGAGGATGCAATCTGCAGGGATTATACTATCAAGTCAATCTTTGCTGAGGCAAAGTGTAATGTGGGAATGATGAGTCAGCACCATCCACCATGAAAAGGTTGAGATGCGTCCAGTTCATGTCCTATGTCCATGGATCGCCTCGGGGCCCTGGAGCATATCCTTGTTTATTCTTTATCCTCGCCACTCGTTGCACCTTTTTCCCTCCCAAAAATTTCTGCTGCTGACAGCATAACAATAGCCAGCCAGGCAAAAAAGCGAGTTGAATTTCTGAATGTCGGCTTTGTTGCACGAAAGATTTTTTTTTTCCAGAAATGTACGTAGTGGATATGAATGTGAATGTTGCTGTAGTACACTCTCGGTCTTAGCTTGTCTCCTGCTTTGTTTTTGGATCTAAAAGTAATGGCGATTTGTAGACACGCGTGCTACCATCCACTGAGGTGGATATAGTAGTTTTGAATTTAATCTGAGTAACGACCGGCAGTGGTATATAGCACCAAACAGTTGATTTTTATTAGCCTGGGAGTAAACCAGTTGTCTGGCCCGTTAGTATTCCAGGCTTTAACTAAACACGCTTCTGGTGAAGTCCATGCTAAATGCAGTTAGAGAACTTATGCCCAATATTGTCCTCGCCTGCGCGTCCATCCTAGAGACCTTATGCCCATTGTCATCGCTTGTGCGAATCATGCTGCAGATTCCAAGTGCAAAGTCCTGCTAACTATAGATCACACACACAAAAAAAAAAAAAGTCCTGCTAACTATAAGTGGATCCTGAGGTGGGTGGAGATTTTTTATATTTTAAGTATTTTTTAATAAATATTCTAATATTAACCGTCTTAGAAAAGATTTTACATAAGATAGCCCCTTTGTTGGCGTGTGACAAAGATACAACACATTGGACGGTGTTTCCAACATCGAAAAGTTTTCTGCGCCACTAAATTTTTGAAAAATCATAATACTTCAATATGACGTTGGATGAAGATGATTTTTATATGAAAATTGTATATCTTTCTAGTTTTTATGTTTTTTTTTTTTTTTACGATGTTAAGGTGCTCAAAAAGTTATATTAAATTTCAGCACCATAATAATCACGTACTTATGCTTGTCGCATTAAAAAAATTAATATCTTTTTGTATGTTGTCATATAAAGACACTTTATACTAAAATTGTAGCACTCAATGAAATCTATATGTTTGTAATTTTGAGTTTTTACATTAGATATTGTTACGATGTTCAAAAAATGATTTAAAATATCAAGAACTTAATATGCTGCTCAGGCTTTATACATTTGATATTAAAATATTTATTTAAAAATAATTAAAATATAAAAAGTCTCACGTTGGATAGGGGGCTCAAGCCCCCTACTAGTCTTGTATGGGTGATCTTTGTGAAGTTATATCATTGTGGCATTTTCGTCTAGCTCTTGTTTTCAACACCACTGTTGTCCACTGTGCTCCACCAATCTTCTTTTCCATTCAAATGCAAGTGCTATACAAATACTGCACTAAGCAAGCTTCTGTTCACATGATTGCCAACTGCATTGACAATGCTCCTGTGATGATGTGCAATGATCGTCCGGTGGGTCCATGTCTTTGTTGTTTTTCCTCCACTTCTTTGTCAGTCTTTCACCAGAGGACTCACTTCACTTTGTGCGCCTTGTATTCTTTGACTTAAGGAAAGATGTGATTAACATTTTAACTCACAAGTTATATACTTCAAACACTTGTATATGTTTGCCATTTCAATCATAAAACCATAATATCTTAGAGCCGGCAGTGATGTGGGCTTTCACTGCTGGATGTTGGACGTACAATCACGTCAATTTTTGGATTTTGAAGCAAAAAGACGACAATGAAGGGTCATCAGTGGCGGTTCAATCAAATCCAACACGGATGGCGGTGACACCGATTCGGTAGTATTAATGGTAATGTTCCCCACAACTTCTACGCTTATTTAGCAAGACACTAATGCTGCAAGCGAATCCACTATACATCAATGAAGACAAACATAGCAATAGCATGTGATCATAAAATCTTTCACCCCTTTCTGAACTCGCCATGGCCACAAATCCAAGTCGATCGACACGCAGCCACGCTTTTGAGGTTGCCGTCAAGTGGATTGTGGGACAAAGCCTGCGTTTTCCATTTCTCCCGTTCTTTCCTCTGCATGGGGCATCATTAGGCGCACAAATGTCGGAGGCACACGTGGCGGCCATCCACTGGGCCTGCCTTGGAAGTGTCCAGAATATGTTGAGAAGAAGCACCGCGACCACGGTCCACGTACGCATGCGCAACCAAAGTCCAAAGTAAAAAAGCTGTTTTTCCATACATTTTTCCTGGTAAAAGATATATACTTCTGCTACTATTTGTTTTCAGACCACTTTCTCGTAGGATATCTTAACTAGATTGTAGCTTTTGGAAAGGTCGACAGTGAAGAAGTGAAGCATGGAAAATACTTACGTACTGCAGCTACAACAGTACAAAATGTAATATGACGCATTTAACTTCAGAATGATTGAATTTTCTATGTAGCACACATTTCAGATTTTTCATGCATATCTACCCCTGTCTTAACCTGAAGTGCCCTGCGTCATGGTAAACTAATGCGTGCTCAATTTATGTTGACGCTGACGCTGTAGTAGGCCACTTTCGTTCGATTCTCCTTGAATTTTCTTCCATTTACAGTGACATGTAGTGCAGAACGGCACTGAAGAAAGAGAGAGGAAACGTATGTAATCGACAGTCCCTATCAGGGTTGAATTAAAGGGTAATAATATGAGAGCCATGGAAACGTCTTTGTAGTAGAAATTAGGGTACATATGCAGTACAAAGTGGTTTAGTTTCCCATTTTCAACGTAGAGGTCTTGCATTGTCCAAAACAAAATTCCACGGAAAGATTCTCCCATTTCATGCATTATCCAAATCTTTTTTACTTTTACAGGATGATGCGTGCAGGAGGTCTCCAATCTGTGCATGATAACGTACATTTTCCAACGGTTTCTTAATTTGCAACAAGTGGTGGCCAATAGAAACTAACATGGTGCAACCACTTCATCTCCTTTTCTTATTTATTTCCAACGACTGTGAATGCTGGTTGGTACTGTCTGCGTATCGCAAATTAAACTCGATCGATCGTGTACACCTGCCGGTGATGAAAGTTTGACTAGAAACTAACGAGCTAGTAGTGGTGGTTCAGAAGAGCTCGACCCTGCCATCGTTGTTCCATGTCTCGTGGTGATCTTGTTCCTGTTCGAACAGAACTATCCTCTGGTACGTGACGAAGGGGTCCTCGAACTCCCACGCCGTCGCCGGGCCCGTCATCACCACGTCGTCCAGCCACATGGATTCAGGCCACTCCATCATCTGCGGCGGCCACTCGCCGTCGGCGATGCTGCTGCCACCACTCGACGACGCCGCTGGTGCCAGGGGCCGAGTAAGATGACAGGGACGAGGAGGAGGACGAAGTGTCCGGAGAAGAAGCCGCCGCGGGTGGCAGGATGATGTCGTCAAGGAGGTGCGCCATGAGCACCTCGTCGGTGCAGAACGTCGTCTCGTGCCCGACGCTTGGCGTCTTAGCTGCCATGGTGACAGCCTTCTCCCACTCCTCCTCCGGCGATCCGCCGGTGTCCTGCTCCTGCTGAGTCAGTGGAGGAGGAGCCGGCTGATGGAGGGGCTTGTGGGTGACGGGATCGATGCCCATCTTCCTGAGCTTCTTCTTGATGTGCGTGTTCCAGTGGTTCTTGATCTCGTTGTCCGTCCTCCCCGGCAGCCGCGACGCGATCTTGGACCACCGGTTGCCCAGCTGCGCGTGCAGGTCGATCACCGTCCGTTCCTCCTCCTCCGACAGCAGGCCGCGCTTGAGGTCCGGCCGGAGGTAGTTGGTCCACCGCAGCCTGCAGCTCTTCCCACATCGCAGCAGTCCTGTAATTCATTCATTCAGAGAGCACAACCACACGACACGGGTGAGTTCATGATCAGGCGACTTTTTTGGCGATCACAGCTTACGCTGTGGAAGCCAAACATGTTTGTTCACGCACCGGCAAGCTTTGGCACGGCGCGCCAGCAGCAGTGGCCGTTGGTGAGGAGGAAGGTGACGAGCTTCTGGTCCTCCTCCGCCGTCCATGGCCCCTTCTTCAGCCCCACCTTGTCGCAGCACGGTTGCCTGCCCATTGCTCAGTTGGTAAGAAAAGCAAGAGGCCGGCGAAGCTGGTCGTGGTCGTAGCTTTGCTTGATGTGGGAAGTAGTAGTAGGTAGCTAAGCTAAGATAGGCGGAGACGCCATTGCTACCTTCCTTTATAAAGGACGAGGAGGGAGCTGAGAAGACGACGGCGGGGTCGCCAGGTCGGTAGAGAGCTCTGGATGGGCGGCCCCACCGTACGTCGTGTTGCGCTTGGCTTCCCTGGTTGCATGGCTTGCTGCTCGTGGGTCCCTTTCGCTTGCTTTGCACGGGCTGCTACATGAAGCGCTTTTATTTATTTGATTTGATTTGATCAGAGGATATATATTGTTTCAGTCGTCTTGATGGTTAGTCATATAAGGGCCAAGGGCCGAGGGTACGAACTAGTCCATGATCAATTACTGGTGTTTCTGATCTGAACCTTTGTTTACAGCTTCTCTAATGTCTTCATTTCTATGACGATATCTTTTGGTAGTTAGGATTTGTATGCATGGTAGGGTATACGACATGACACTAGGAATAAGAAATGCTTACATTCAACTTCAAGATAAGACCATGCAAGTGTACGCATGAAGGTTACTTGTGTGTTACTTGTTAGTCGTAGTTTGTGCATATTGAACGTTATAACATATTCATTTCTAAGCTGCATGACTCGTGTACTAAGACGACGGTTGTCACCATTTCCTTTTTTTTTTTTTTTTTTTTTTTTTTGTACTAGGGGGTGTTTGGTCCTGCTCCGCTGCATGTTTTTTAGCCAAACAGTTTTAGCTCTACGCACTCGGTTTAAGAAAAAAAATGTGAAGTTGTGGAAGCACCTAAAAGAGTGCTCTACAAACTCTAGGTTTTTATGATGTTTGTGGAGCAGTCTCAAACACCCCCAATAACCCATTTGGGATGCATACCACATACGTTTAATTAATATCTCATCGGTTACTTGTACTCACATATCAATCTAGAATTTTCATCCCGGTTTTAAATTCTCTATGTGTTTTAGAAACACTGTCAAGATTATAGATATTACCATGACGGTTTATACAATAACTATATAAAAATCTGAAACCGTTAGGAAATCCCAATTGCCAGTAGTGCTATCTTCACAGTCTTGCATCCCACCTGTCTTCAGTTATGTTACCATAGGTAGGCTATACAATTACCATCTTTGCTGTAGTTTATCGTGCGAATGAATTGTCCGCCAGTGATGTGGTCACATCACAAACCCTTACGCACATACTCCCTCCATCCCTAAATGTTTGTCGTCATTGGTGTCCATGCCACAAGTTTGACTTGATTTATATAAAATATGTGTAATGTTTATGTCTCTAAATAAATTTGTTAAAAAACTAAATTTATATATTTTTTTCAATGATATTTATTATGTATCACAAATATTAATATTTTAAATATATATCTAGTTAAAGTTGTTTCTCGAAAACCGCAAAAGCGAGAAACAAAAACGACAAACATTTAGAGACGGAGGGAGTAGACGTGTGAAAAGATTTAGTTTTGATATGTATATGGTCTACCATCATTTTCTTGTGTGATGAAAAACTTCGACGGCATTTAATTTGTGTAGGACAACCGGAAAGCTGTTGTATAGAATTATATATGGTCATCATGGGAATTTCATAAGTCCACAGTATCAAACCAAACTTTGATCTTAATACACTTAGAAGAAATGGATGTCGACGACTTTGACAACTACATTGTGCAGAGATGTCCAGCTTCGGTATGGAACTGAAAAGTATTGCATCCGCAGATGAAACTGGCCGTGAGAGCGACGGAGTTTTTTTTTTCTTTGGATTAGAAGAAACTACTCCTAGCCCTAGGAACCTATGACCATATTGGCATATTGGACAGACTCCAGACCTCATCATGACATCAGAAATGACATTGTTCGCGTGGCATATATATAATCTACAGTTTGGTAATTAAGGCCGGCAACAATATGCTCTACGCAATGAAATAAAAAACAAGATATGCCATCATTCAGATTAGGTGATTAGCACAAGAGAAGAAAAGGGGTTCAATTCGTGGTGGCTACTAGCAGAACTAGGGGTGTATAGTTCGCGAAAAATAAACCCAAAACGTGCTATAATACCCGTCACATCAAATCTCTTGACGCATACACAGTTTGACTTAAAATACGAGACAAACTTTTTGAGCCTTGTTAGTTCATGATGAGACCATAATTACCAAATAAAAAAATGTTACAGTAGCCGAACCCAAAATATTTCACCAACTAAACACCCGTCCAACCAGATGAGCTCTATTTTTCGATCGAAAGCATCATGACGAGCACAAATGTCGGGGCCGGGCACGCTCGGAGGCACCCAACACCCACTACTCTTGGACCTTCCCTGGAAGTCTACAAGTAGCACTGCAAGAATACATGGCGAACCCCGAGTCTCTCATAAACCGCCGAAGTGTCTAGCCAGTGGACAATCATATATGCACCAATATCATATATTCTGGCTGAGTAGAAATCATATCGTAAGGTTGTACAGTATAAGTGGACGAGAAAACTGAGTTGTTGTTTGATTTCCCGCATGAGCGGATATAACATGTCTAGACTCTAATGTGTGAGTCTGCCACCCAAACCTACATCCACTGAGCAAGGCCTAAGAGTGAACTCAGTTTGAGCATATCTTGTCAGCCATCTTCCAAACATGCAACTGCGTCCGCCTATACAAGCATTGCAGCACATGTCTAACCAAAAATACTACTCATATACATCTTTATACACAACTCCTCTCGTGCAGGGCTGAGTGAAGAAGGCAACCAAACTGTCATACACCCAACACAGGTCGTATTCCTCGAAAAGAAAGAAACAGGCTAGATCGGGCCAATGGAGGGGCCGCCACCGCTGCTCACCCCCGGGCAAATTACCCGATACCGAACCCGAAAAACTGAACCCACGATTACACTGAAGTGGCGGTCTTTTTTTTTTTTTTTTTTAAAAAACTCCACGGTTAATGGATGCTAGCCTAGCCAACCGTTCGGGGAGAAAACGTCCACGATTAATGGGTTAACCGTGGCGGTTTTTGTAAAATAACCTCCACGGGTCACGTTACACAAATCGCCACGGTTAATAGATTAACGGTGGCATTTGTTATAAATTAACCGCCATGGTTAATATCTATTAATTATGATGGTTTTTGTAAAGTAACCATCATGATTAAGTATGGGCTATAAATGCAGCCACCCACCCTCTTCTTCCTTGTGGCTCCTCCTCCATTTTTTAGGATTTTGAGTCCTAAAATCCTAAAATTGGCTATTTCTTCGGGCGGCGGGAAGGAGGGGGGGGGAAGGGGGGGGGGGGGGTGCTTTTGCACTTGGATTTGTTGAAGGACGACACCGCAAGAGGATGATACTTGCTGTCCTACCATAATCCCTCTCTCCTTTCCATGATTTAGGTGGTTTTCAAATCTAGATCCAAATGTAGGAGAGAGAAAAAAAAAGCAGATCTAGATCCAACTTAGGTGTTGTTCCTCTGTTTTTTTAAGTGATTTAGGTGTTTTTCTATGATTTAGGTGAGATTTAGGTACTTTTTCCTCTCCCTGGTACCATTTTGAAGGATTTTTATGAGACTCTTTATGCACCCTAATGTATGAAAGACACACCTTTTCTATCTCTCTTGCTTAGATATAGAAGAGAGGTAGAAGAGTTCGGCTATCTGGTCAGGGGCATATTTGTACATGACACATGAAAGCCACACACTAAGTCTTACCATTGGAGATGCCTAAGATGTCCTGCTACATTCGCACTCGACACAAGTAGTTAATTATCATTCCACGCTTCCATAATGCTAGTGTTGTCTGTTGGAAAACTTCCACCATTCTTGCTGCCATACCCATTGCCGCTATATAGGTCCAACTTCATAATGAGACAGATAAAATGCCATACCAATTTCAAATTAAATTCCAAGCATCATGTTTTACCTCGATGTCTTTTTTAATATCAAACTAACATTGAGAGTGTTTATTTCTATTTTTGAGGGAAACGACCATGGGGGTCCCCACGGTGCACAAAAACTTTTATATAACAAAAAGAGGAAAACCATTTAGGATTTACTAGGGCGGCTGACAAGACCGCCCCTATAGAGGGTATACTCGTCTAGATGCTAGACATGGGACCCCTACTAGCATCTAGGCGTGTTTAGGTGATCAATGGTTAAGTTCATGCATCTAAAGTCGTCCTTCTCTCACGTGAAGCATTAAGCAGGTCACAGCCATGATATCTACTGTGTAGACAAGTGCACTTGAGGACAATGGAGAGACATCAAAAGAACAGAAAAAAGTGACAGCTATAATTACGGTATTTGTGGAATATTCTCTCAAGGTTTTTTGGTCTGTTTAATTTCGTTGCTTAATGAAATACACGCGTGAAGTGTTTTACGTTTAATTCGTTTCTTCTAACAGTCAAGATCAGTTAGCGGTCAAGCTCAGGTGAGACTAGCGCTAATTGAGCCGAATATAAGAAATCCAGGTCGGCAATGGAAAATGGGACAAAGCCGTAAGATTCATGTCACGTACGTGTCCACAATGGATTTCCATGGATGTCTAGTGCGGATAATCTCCACCCAATTTAATTTGTTTCCCGAAAATGTCTCCGTAGATTAAAAACGTAGATGCATGCTCACATGAAGTTTCACATTTTCGATGTAAAAAGTCATTTGCTCAACCATGTACTCCAACAGTTTGACAAGTTTTGTTTCCCAAATCATATTGTTTGCCAACTCCTGAAATAATATGGGAAGAGAGAAAAAAATGTTCATCTCCAAAAGTTTAGTATAATTCACTTCCCAAAATGAAAACATATTTGCACTAGGGAGAAGCGAGGGAGGCGAGCGGCGTTGCTGCTGCTACGCTGGGCGAGTCCGCATTTTTTTGCGCGCTTGGGTAATGCGAGTTTTTGCCAATTGGGAAAAGACGGGGAAGAATGATAGGCAAATTGTCGGAGAGGGATGGGGAAAGGGGATGACAATTACTCCCTCCGTCCAAAAATGATAAGCGTATTTTGACCAGGAAAAATCTTGTAAAGAAAAGTTTGACCATTGATTTTTCTTACAATATAATATCAATTGCTAAAGACCTAATATAATCTCAAAACCACTTTGAATACAAAAATATTGATGCAAATTTTATGTACTAATTGTACATATATTTTAAGTAATTTGTTGGTCAAAGGTTATAAAGTTTGACTTTCCCTGGTCAAAATACGCTTATCATTTCTGGACGGAGGGAGTACTAGAGAGGAACGGGGAAAGACTCTATGACCGTTTTGTCCCATTTCATTAATTATCTGGAATTTCTTTTGCTTACATATGCTGTACAAAGACACTCAACGTACGTGTGCATTTCCAAACACATGCACCCAAAAAGACATCAAGGTCCAGAATGATAAAAATGATCAAAGAGGAACATGACATTGATCCGTATATGTACTACGCTTGTGTGGATTAAAATACATTTAGCTGCAAAGAATGACCAATTCATCAGAACGTTTCCTGGTGATCAAACAAGGTGATCCTCTGGTACGTGACGAAGGGGTCCTCGAACTCCCACGGCGTCCGCGCCGTAACCACGTCCTCCAGCTCCAGCTGCCACATCGGCTCCAGCCAGTCCATCATCGTCGGCTAATCAGGCCACTCGCCGTCGACGCTGCTGCTACGGCCGCTCGATGCTGCCGCCGATGCAAAGTAGGACGAGGGGGAGGAGGAAGAAGAAGACTCGGGTGAGTACACCGTGCTGACGCAGGCCGTGGCCTGTGCACCGGCGACGTCGTCGTCCAGAGGAGCGCCATGGGCACCTCGTCGGTGCAGAACGCGCCGTGTCCTGGGCCTCCTGGCTTGATCGCCGTGACGATCTCCTCCCGGTCCTCCGGCGATCTGCCGGTGTCCTGCTCCTGCTGATCAGTCACAGTCAGAGGAGCAGGAGCTGGCTGAAGGGGGCTTGTGGGTGACAGGGTCGATGCCCATCTTCCTGAGCTTCTTCTTGATGTGTGTGTTCCAGTGGTTCTTGATCTCGTTGTCCGTCCTCCCCGGCAGCCTCGACGCGATCTTGGACCACCGGTTGCCCAGCTGCGCGTGCAGGTCGATCACCGTCCTCTCCTCCTCCTCCGACAGCAGGCCGCGCTTGAGGTCCGGCCGGAGGTAGTTGGTCCACCGCAGCCTGCAGCTCTTCCCGCACCGCAGCAGTCCTGTTCGTTCATTCAGAGAGCACAAGCACACAAGCGAGTGAGTTCATGATCATGGCGTTTGTCTTGGCGATCAAAGCTTACACTGAGGCAGCCAAACAAGCTGGCCGTTGGTCACGCACCGGCAAGCTTGGGCACGGTGCGCCAGCAGCAGTGGCCGTTGGTGTTGGTGAGGAGAAAGGTGACGAGCTTCTGGTCCTCCTCCGCCGTCCATGGCCCCTTCTTCAGCCCCACCTTGTCGCAGCATGGCTGCCTCCCCATTGGTGAGTTGGTTCTAAGAAACTCCTCTTGCTCGCAAATAAATAAAGAAAAACACGCAACCAGCGACCTGCTAGCAAAAAACCGTTGCGACTGGCAAGCGAGCTAGCTTTGCAACTTCACGGTGAAGACGCCATTGCCACCTTCCTTTATAAAGGAATAAAGGACAATGGAGGATGGGGAGAGAGAAGACAACGAGGCTGTAGTGTGTGGGACCTGGCGACGGTGCTACCACCACTTGGCCCTTGCCCTTCTAGTCTTCTACTATTTGAACCCAATTTTTTATTTAGGTTTGTTGAACGAGAAAATGAATTAGTCAATCATAATTAATGTTTTGATTTCATACACTACTACAGAAAGCATTAACCATGGCGGACAAAATGGGTTAACCCAAGCAGGCAGCCCCGCCTCGGACTCAAGGTCACTGTAAATCACGCATTAACTGAGGGCGGTTCGCCGCCTACCTTGATAAATCAAATAGAAAAAAAAAAAAAAAAAGTTAGGGAGGAGGCCACCAGTAGGTTGGTTGGGGGCAGGACGGTGGTGGGGGTGGGGGTGCTGGGAGGGAGGGTATGGGGCTTGTCGCGGGTGCGAGACGGAGTCACTAATATGAGGGGCGCGTCATAGAGGGCGAGAGATTGAGCGGCCAGGTGACACCACTACAATAAATTTTTACAAAGCAATTCAATTTTATTAACTGTGGTGGGTTAATGCCTCAATTAACGGTGATATTTTTTAATTAATATGCCCCATTTCATCCCACTATGCCTAGAGCGTATAAAATCAGCCCTAGGGTTTCACTCCTCACTCACCCTCTCTCCCTCTCTCTTCCACTCCTCGATCGTCGGCTCCTCTCTCTTCCACTTCTCACGTGCGAGCCCGGACTTCTCCCCTTCCTCCTCCCTTCTCCCTCACAACCCCCACCCCAGCCTCCTCCCTCCACTCCCCGAGCAGCGCGGTAGCCCGATTTTCTTTTCCGGCGGCATGGCGTGGCGGTCCAACCGCTTCTCTCGGCGGTAACGTGAGCGGCGCGGCAGCTCGATTTCCTTCTCGACGGCGGTAGGGTGCCAGGCGGCATGGATCCGCCTCACCTCTCTTCCCGAGCGTGAGATCTAGGTGCGGAGCGGCGAGATCCGGCGGGCAGCACGCTGGATCCGGCCGGCGGCAGCTATGAACGACGAGTCTTTGGGGCGGCTCGGCGGCTCGGGCGATCGCGGCGGCCGGCGGCCACAACGACCATGATCGTGAAGCCCTCCCTTAAGCCTAACCCTAACAGGTCGGAGGTGGCGAATCTAGGCCTGTTTGGGCCTGGATCTTGGGTTTTTTTTTTCATTAACCGTGGCGGTTATTTTGGGTCATAAAAAGCTGCCACGGTTAATTGGTCTTTTGCTCGTTGGCGGTTTCAAAAACCGCCATGGTTAATGTTTAATGTAGTAGTGTGAGTGAGATGGGTTAGGGTTTCATTTTGGTATATGTATTGTGACCTTTGTGTTAGGCCAAGATGGGCTAGAGTGGATCGAGAGTGGACTAGGCCACATTGATTAACGGAGTCGGTTGTTATAACTGGCCCGCCTCTAAAAATGTGGGTATTTTTGAGGCAAGCCACTTATAAAGTCTGCCTCGCTTAATAGATTTTAGGAACGGAAATTGCGAGGCGTTTTACCCTAACCGCTTGGTTAAGAGTAACTCCAGCGGTTTGGCATTTGAGCTTGGCATTCCATATTTATGCCAAGATCTATAAATTGTCCTCTCAATGGTTTTGCATTTGGGTTGGCAAATTGGTGAGACTTGGCATTTGAGGGTCCAAGCCGCGCATATTTGCCAAGTGGCTCTCAACTTGGCAAAATCCTCTCCTGTGTGCGCTGCCTGCTTCTCTCCCGTGCATGCCGCATACAACCACTAATTTGAGTTTTGCCAAGTTAAAAATGTCAAACCGTTGAAGATGGGGTTTGATTTAACTTGACAAACATCTCGCTAGCTATTAATCGAGGCGGTTCAAAATCCTGCCCGCCTCCAAGGAGGTTTGAAAAGGTCGTGCTTGAGTTTTTTTTTTTATAGTGATATTCTGACTAGTTTTTGTAGTAATATTTACTCCAGTTGTATATATCTAGCTTCTGGTTGTTATTAAGATTTGCATGAATGGGAGGCATGATATACTAGTACAAAGAAATGCTTCCAATGCAACTACAACACAAACCCATACACATTATATTATATAGCTTTACTTGTTACTATATTCCCGTCCTAAAAGCTTCACGTTTTAGATTTTTAGAATAGAATAAATTAGTGCTCAACAAAAAAAAAAAAAAATCCATGCCTATTTACTGAAGCTAGTAGATTTTTTAGAATAGAATAAATTAGTGCCCAACAAATGATGCATAAATTATTTTCTCCTTCTCTAAAAAGAAGGGCTAAAGTTTTGAGCTAGCTTTAGACAACCTATATTGGAGACTTCAGCTCTAAAGTTTAGAGGTCTAAAGTTTAAAGGGAGTGGATATAAAACAAAGGCTTACGAATTTGACTATTTGCAGAGGTACTATAGTAGGGGTATATATTTAAATGTTACTCCCTAAGACGTCATGCATTAAGCCTACTAGCTAGTCATATTGCGGGTTTACATGTGCAATCTTATCCTATCTCATCTACCAAACCACACGCAGCCAATTGTGATATTGCTAATGAATGTAAATGTATAGGGATATTCGCAACAGCCAACTAATTGAAATATTAATTCAGAGGTCCATTGCCAAAGTCTTCATCCTCTTGGACAAGAGGGATTTTGGTAGGTTGGAACGTTGACTGATGTCATACAAAGATTACCGGGGTTGACAAAACTGCACTCTTGTTGCCAGGACACGAAGCTTCGTACAATAAAACAAAATAGTGACAAGAACATTATTCTTAACTAACTTTGCGATGCGAATTTCTTATGCCACAATTCTGACTTAATGTTCGATATATGAGCTACCAACCAATCAAACAGCAAGCGTCAATGCAGGACTTGATTATAAATGATTTCCTTTTCGTCGGTATAAATCATTTATAATTTTCTCCCCATTACCATTTGTATCTACCAAACCATTTGTCATCCAGCTAAACCACAAAAAGTCTCAACGCTGAACATGAACAAATCTTTTACCTTGGAACATTCAGAAAGAGTGCATATATATATAAACTATTCTCAATAGAATTAAGCACGTTGCAGAATGCAAATGTCCTCGATCAACGCACAAGACTAGTGTGCAACCTTAGTCGTCAGTGGCTGCAGCTCAGTGTCATCTCGGACTTACCATTTCTAGAACAATAAAATATTCCATCATGTGAGTTTTGACATGCATAAAAAAAACGGTGGCATAAAAAACAAGGACCACTGAAACACTCTTGCCAATTACAGGTGATCGTGGTAAATTAGGAGTATGGTTAGCATTTGACATATGAGCAATTAGGAAATCCCTTGAGCCATTTTTTGACAACCCTTTCACACAAAGAAAGTGATGGGGATAATGCAAAGATTGTGTCGCCCATAAAGTAAGTAGCCATGCAAGAACGAAGGCAACCCTTTGAAATTGCCTTAACAATCACAGCCGCTTTTGCTGATTTCACTCAGCCAGCTCAAAGACAACAACACATCAATCATATATGAAAAAAATGTACTAACCAAAGGAGTACCAAGTCACGGACCGTGTGTTACTGAGTATTATAGTTACAGCGAGAGAACTATCTCAGTGAAAAAAGGGTGAGCTTACAATAACATGGTTGGTCATGGACAGAGATGCTTAATCTCAAGTTTGGGTCTTTTTCTTTCTGAACTGCAGTGAAAGGTGGAACTCTGAACTGCAACTTTTTTTTGCATCTGAATTCAGAAGTGCACTACACTTCACTACATGCATGGCAGAGACAAGGAGATTGGACGTTTGGAAGTTTGAACAACCGTATTCTTGCCTTGGAATCTACTGATGCATCGTTTCTTGATGTTCTCCTTTTGTGCCTTCAGTTTTGACCATCAACCATGGTTTCCTTCACTTTTGTCCAGTCAGTTCCGATCAACCACTGCTACAACTGGAGACACTAGTTCCCTACAAAGTCTCTTTCATCACAGCTCACAAGATTGTGCTTTCCTATGTAACATCTCGATCAGCAAAAGCTTGATTCTGCTCTGATCGTAGAAGAATTTTTTGTTCTGTTCAGATTCTGCTATCTTCGTTCGCGTGCTGCATTTCTTTCTTTCAAATGTCAAACTGGCAAAAGTAGTTTTTCAATTTTCAACATTCAGTGAAGAGTAGGACCTGTCAGAGTCATGCATCTGCTCAGTTATTGCCCAATAATCTCTACAGCAGCCGTCTCTGACTGGCATATTCTGAAGTTTTGAACTACTTGTGCAATAAAATGGAAGTGAATGTGGTATGATCCCTGTTTTAAATAGCTAGGCTATAGCTTTTCTAGAGACACGACGCTAAGCTATTCGTCTTTTTTTCCGCTATGACAATTTTCCCCACAATTTGCCGCTATAGCTGCGCTTAAGTTGCATAGCTTAGCGCTTTAAATAGCTAGCTATTTCCAAAACTCAATCTCAGACTAGATTGCACTTGTGTGCTTGAAATTTAATTGGTATTTCCTACTTATCAGTTATCATTTGCTACTAATTTGATATTTTAGACAATCAAACTTTTATAAACCATGTTGTAATGTAATGTTGTAATATTATTTAGACTTGTGGAACCTTAAAAACATATTTATGTTCATCAAATTTGATATTTTCCATGTTTTTGGTTTGATTATTGGTGTTTTTCATATCTTTTATAAAAATGTTGTTCTGCATAGCTTCGCTATAGCTACGTAGCTTCTGAAAAATTGGTGCCGCTATTTTTGCATAGCTAGCTATTAAAAACAGGGCACTAGATATATTCTCTATATATGTTGCATCTCTCCCCATAGCTGACCGAGTTGAGAGGGAAAAATTGATACTAAGAAACAACAGCCATAAATGGTTGCAACCAAACTTACAGGCCGAATTAAGTCTGTTACACAATACAATGATACAACCACCACACAACTGCCATAGTAATAGTTACTGCGAAAAACATATATCAAGATAACTTAACTAAATGAGTACAATATTAAATTTAGGTTTTGAAAAAAAAAAATACAAAATCTTTCATGTTGGCAAGGAGTTGTCACAAAATATTACAAGCAATTGGCCCCTAGCAGACCTCTGACCTAAGGAAACTTTCCTGCTTCCAATATATAATCAAACGGATCGGCCTTGCGAGAATTAGGGATGGGCCTGCTACGATCACGTTCAAATGCAAATTGAGCGCCTGGTGAAGCTTTGCTGTCCAGTTGAAGTAGTCTGCGCTGATTAGCCACCCACCTATCCTTAGGGCATTTAGCAACTCCAAAGATCATTTTCTTTAACACCTTTGCGTTCAAAACAAAGAACTTGGCAGAGTCAACTACAGGCTTGAAGCCACGGTAATTTTGGATGACAACTGTCTTGAGATGAAGCTCGAGACATTCGATTGGATCCAGTGGATTATAGCTCCGCACATTTTCCATCTTCTTTTGAAGGCGAAACTGCAAAAGGAAGTGATCGAGACCGCTATCAATGCAGCTAGCTCCTTAATACTTTTGCTCGCAACATTATATTATACTATGCCTCAAATGTTTAATTGATTCAGCACTATCCAAATTAAAAGCAAATGCTCGCCATGATATGTAGCTTCTCCACACATGGGAAACACTTGAGAAAATCAACAGTAGAGTCCAGATTAGGTCCCAAAGATTCAAGCCCCAACACCTTTACAGTGGACATCAAGGTTGTCAAGCTTATGGCAACCATTTCCTGACCACAAAAAAGGAGAGACACATTAGTCAGGCATAATGACTAAACAGCATATATATAGAGCCGTCCGTAGAGAAGAAAGCAAATTGCAACATAGCTGCAGCTACCCGAAAAACTGTTCTCCCAAGCACTAGTTCAGAGATGCCATCTGAAACAATTCCCATTATCTCGAGTGCAGGTGCCCGCTTGACACGGACGGTTCGAGGGCCGTTTCTCGGATCATAAAACAGCAATCTTTCAAGGCTCGGAGCATCTTCGATGACGAGTTCTTGGAGCGTGACAGGATTAGCTTTTGCTCTGTTCAGATGGCGCGTAACTACGAAGCTGATGCTCTTGAGAGTCGCTGAGCTGACGCGGAGGCTGCCTACGCCGACAGTTAAGTACAGTCGGAGGCTCTCCAGCGCCAGGCAACCAGACAGCAGGCGGTGAAGAGCGGTCTCCGATATGGAGACGCTGCTCAGGGTGAGGCTCTTGAGTTGGGGAAAGTTCAGGTGCAGCGATGGCGGTGGCGGCGGCGCCATCACGGCGGCCGTGAAATCGCACCACCAGAACTCGGCAGCGCGGAGGGTGGGCGCGAAGTGCAGCGCGGAGGGCGGCAGCGGGCCGCCATTGTACGCGTAGCTGAAGTCGATCTCCTGTAAGCCGGCGAGGGTCGGCGAGCGGAGCCAGCCGTCGATCATTGCGTAGCGGTCGCGGTTGCGGATGACGAGGCACGGGAGCGCCAGGCGGCGGGCGGCGGGACCAGGGTGGTCGGCGAGGATCTTGGCGACCAAGGCGACACGCTTGATGTCATCTTCGTCCTGGAAGGAGGGGTCGTAGTCCAGGTTAAGAGGCGCGGCGCGCCAGAGCGGCCGCCAACGCCGGGAGATGGCCTGCGTGCGGGCGCCGTCGCTGGTGGGGAGGAGCGTGATGATGTCATGGAGGATGTCGTCGGGGAGGCGGCTGATCAGATCAGGATGAACGGCGACATCTTCTCCTTCGCCGCTTCCAAGTCTGACTGCGACCGGCGGTTCTTGTCGTCGGCGGGATTCCTCCTCCAGCCTTATCCTCTTGACCCCCGCCGCCGCCCGCATGGTCGGACCTCGACAATCGTTGTCCCGATCGCCGTGAGACTTCATTCGCACTAGCCAGCGGCGTTGCCGGTGATTTCCTTATCCTTATATCTGTAAGAAATTTTTTACCACGCTTGGAAGCGGTGTGAGCCCTCGGCCCTCCAATATTGTCCATATGAACGAATCTACAGAAGCAAATAACAACAAATGTAATTGTGTTTCCAATAAAAAAAAGAACAGACCAAAGACTAGTATTCGTCAGTCCATCTGATGCTATTGACATGTTCTGTACATACTACCTCTCCATCAAGCCGTGAGACAATGATGCATGTGCATATATATATATGTGGATGTACTTCATGCATGCGTTCACCGTAACTAAATAAATTCGATCGAGAGTAAGTTGATCCCAGGCACTTGTCTCTGGAATAATGGAAGTATGGAACTCTAAAAACTTTTGACTGCAATGATGTACGTACAAGTGCTACGCGTGTGTATATATACCAAGACACAGTAACCAGGGACACACATCTCATCGATCGAGTAGCTAGATTAACAAGAAGACTCGATCGCGCGGCAGCCCTGTTGGTGGCCATTGTTGCTGCGCTCCAGCTGCTCCCATGGAACCCTAGCTAGCAGATGCATACCGTGTACAAAGGAGAAGATCATATGGAGTACCTCTGTCCGGCGTTGATGAAGATGGAACGGCGGCGCGCGGGCGATCCCCTAGAGCCCTCGCGGCAAGGAACGGCGGCACGGGCGATCCCCGAGCCCTCGCGGCAAAGAACGATGGCGGCGCGGGAAAGATGTCGCGGGAAGATATATGCCGCGGAAGGAGAGTCCTTCTGGCGCGGGAGTGCCGCGCGTGGACCGCGGAACAACGAATGCCAAGTCGATCGCGGCTCGGCAAATATGCGAGTCTTCCCATAGAAAATGCCAAGTTGTCCAAAATGTCAATCCAAATTGCAAAACTGTTGGACACCACTTTTTCATGTTTTTGGCAAATTTGAAGAATGCAAAACCTGTTTGCAAAACTGTTGGAGATGCTCTTAGATTAGATTCCAAGGATTGCCGCTTCCATTCGCACTATTGCCGCGGCCGGGATTGCCGCTTCCAAGGCCGCTTCGCCGTTCCGCCTTGATCCGCCGTTCCGCCTTGGATCTCTCTCTCGGTCGATGGGCTCCTCGACCATGACGAACGCGAGCAACGGCCCTGCATGGTGAGGCAGGCGTAGCATGACGGCAATGGAATCAGCTTCCTGAATGAGGCCTCCGGACGACTCCGTTGGGGTGGATGTGGCCTCCCCGGCGATGGCAGGATGAACAGGGGCAGGAGTTGAGAAGCTGTGTTGTACATGCAAAATACTAAACTACCCTTTGTCTAAAATTAGAATTTGGAACCGGCTAAAACAATTTAACGGGAGGAACCACCGGTTCCTCCCAAGCACAGTAAAAATTCTCTATATATAATATATAATATAGGAGGGTGCTCTTTGCGTAATTATATTGGCAAGAGCAATCTACGTCCACGATTGAAACAATATTACCATTAAAGCCCTGCTTTTGGATCTTTAAAATTTAATCTATGGTAATAAATTATTATAGTCGGATCATTCCCCTTTACCTTGTGCGTTCATGGCGGCGGCGGACGGCGAGGCGGGAATTGGTTGTCTCGCCTACGCGGCATGTGATGACGACTATGCAAGATATGCACGTCTCGGCCTCAATAAGGAGAAGAAGGAGAAGGCGCGCTTGAGGAAGGTGCGTCGGCGGAGTCGGAAAGCCGACATGGCTGTTGACGACCACCAACCTCTCTTCTTCGACAAGGCTGCATCGGTGGCCGAGCACGGGGGGCGGATGCAGAGAGAAGAGCAGAGACAGCAACAGGAGTCCCACTACAGGAAGCTATACAGAGCTCGCGAGGAGGCCTCCTTGGATCTAATCCGCGAGTACGATCCCAAGACTGGGAGGAACTACTACTCCCGACTGGAAAACGTCGACGACATCGCAACATTCGATCACGAGGAGTGTAAGTAGTTATTTTGCTACCCACCTTTTAGATTTGACGATTATTCTAACTCCATATGTTTTTGTTACCCACCTTTTAGATTTGACGATTCAATTCCATATGTTTTCCATCCATGTAATGGTATTCCATCAAAACTAATTGTCTCCATCACTAAGCTATTCAAGTGCATGCTGAAAATTTGATTGTAATATGCCTGCACACAACCTTATTGATTGTATCTGCACAACCTCTTTTTAAGTTTATTTGATTGTAAGTCTCCATCTATGTATCTACTGGGTCTTTATTCATCTCATCCACAAACAATGCATCTATGTTTCAGCAACTTGTGCATCTACACCTACTAGGTTATGATAACATTGGCATACATACTGTCATCATGTTCACATTGGGCAGGGGAGAGGCACTGGATTCTCACGGTCAGCATCTTGCTGACTTCAAGTCCACAAAGTCTTCTTGTAAAAAACAAAAAAAAAAGTCCACAAAGTCTGCATAAATTATGCCCCAAGAGGTCAGCATGACTACTCACGAATACCAACTCTACAGTACCCAATCTCACAAAATTCAGATAACCTGCTTCCAGACTAACAGCAAACTCTTAAATACTGCAGCCATACACGTTGCCAGGAGTACTGAAGTATGGGTTAGGTTCTTAAACATAGATTTCTCTCACAGCATGGCCCGTTCACGGGATGTCTCACCTTTCACATTTAGCAGTACAGAGGAACCACATCTGCGCTTGGTCAGCATATCTTTGTCTTCCTGAAATGTTATCCAATAGGTAATGGGCGTTAAGCAGGTACACCAAACCTTCCTATTATATTTGAACAATTGTAGCTCAAGTCAGAGTCGCTAGACCTGAGGAGAAACAAGTGAAACATTCAAGGAGTTGAAATCCTGGATCGTTGAATCAACTGTTTGAAGAAGAAATCAACATATAGAATAATTGGTAAATTGCTTTCCTACTGGTCCACGCTTCTCCACGAAGCAAAATAAGCACTCAGTGGCCCATTCCCTTAGTGACAGCTGTTTCCAAATACAAAGATTTTGCAAGAAGTTACATGCAGGTAGTGACGCGTAAGACTGAAATCACAACAAAGCATAAAAGAAAAAAAGCTACCAGCATACATTTTTTGTGTTTTTTCTTTAGGCATAGAGTGTAATAAAAACATGCACGCTAGTACGGTTTGTGAGAAATACCAGTATTAGCAATTCATAGAAGTAAACTCAAAAATAAACCTACTACATGTGTAAACCCATAAACTTGATACCAGCAGGCGTCAATTGAAGCAACCAACGTTACTGATTGATCAGTGATCGACCATCCACTTTGCTGCGGGCCCCTTTAAGCTAACCGCCCGCAGAGCACACCACAGAGGCACAGACTGCACAGAGATTTACAACGAACACTTGTCCTACGTGACTGCTTCAGCAGCTGAGCAGCATAACCTCGCATCCCAACAGAAGCAACCCACTGCCTGAGCCTGACTATCCCAAGCCTGAGCAAAAGAGGAATGCACGACGGCAGCACGGTGGTGCTTGGCGATGCAGAACAGCACTTACGCCGGAATCGCTATGCCCGTGGCTGCCTAAAACGTATGTGCTTCCAGTGGCTGGGGCACTGTTGAAGACACCATACGTCCATACGAGAGAGTAACCTCTT
This sequence comes from Hyparrhenia diplandra, assembly GCA_015847255.1. Taxonomy (NCBI): domain Eukaryota; kingdom Viridiplantae; phylum Streptophyta; class Magnoliopsida; order Poales; family Poaceae; genus Hyparrhenia; species Hyparrhenia diplandra. Next base: position 162,953 of record JADLZK010007667.1, on the reverse strand, counting down.
CCCAACGGAGGTATTCTGGATTTTATGAATCTATCTCAGATTTCCTATCGACTACCTTTTGCAGCTTAGTTAGGGGTTCTGATTTTGTTTTTGTTTCACATATGGCAGTAAGCAAGCCAATGAGATAGCAGCTGGCAGTAAAGGTCCATCAAATCTGAAGATAGACGGAGCCAAACTGTATTACCAAATTCAGGCTAACGGTACTTGGCACAGCAGAGAAAACATGTTAAGTTCAATTAATAACAAATTGAACATGTCACACATATAATTTAAAGTGATAAGTAGTCATGGCATACTATATATCACGTGTCATTTTTCATGCATGCTCTATATTGATCTTTGAATTCAGTTGAGAACGCGGTTGGTGTGACCTTGGCCTTGAATCATTAACTTCTGTTACTAGTAGTATTACTTTAGAGTTCCAGGGACCATCTACCAACCACACAAACGGTATACCAATGAATGTTGAGGATAACTCAGTAAGCAGCAAATGCTATCGAATGTAAACATACAAGATAAACTAATTAACAAATGGTCAAATAATTCAGAGGTCCATACCCGAAGTCTTCTAAATCTTTAATCTGGCCAAAATATTGGTAGGTAGACAGCGCACAGAGCTTCCAAAAGAATAAAATAACATACGAGAGCATTGTCATTGTGCTCATGCTATAAATTAATTAGGTGTAATAAAACCAAACTGTCAATCTAAGAACAATTTGAAATTTGGAAAGCACATCATTCTTTTTTTTTTTTTTACGAATTGAAAACACATAAGTGATTAAGAGAAGCCAATTTCATGCCACAATTTTCACCTAGATCAGTTGAGGTACCAAAAAATGCAAACTGTGTTTACTGGAGTATGATCTAAGATTCAGCGGACACATAAGTGGTTTGATCATCAGATAAGCCAATTTCATGACCATTGATTAGTTCACCTTCATATCAGCTGAGCTACCAACCAACTAAACAGTACATGCCAATGTAATACTTCAAGAAAAAGATAATAAAAAAGATCAGATCATCTATTGACCGACTTTTGGAGAAAGACGTACTTGCATATGATTTCTTTTGTCAGTTTATGTGTTGACCTCTCCATCTCGAACACCCATGTCTTTACCAGATCATTTCGCGTCCAGCTCTGAAACTCTAGTCTGAATTCTAAACTTTGAACCAGCTTTTCAAGAAACTTCAGAAACTAAGCAGACATTACTTTGACAGAGTAGGCATATATTATTCCCTGTAGAATTAACAACTATTTTTTGATAAAACAGAATTAAGAATATTGCAGAATGCAAGTGTCCACGATCAACAATAGGGGTTCAAGTTGCACTTGTTGGGTCATTGCGTCGACCCAAAAAATTGTCAAAGTGAACAAGAATGGCATGTCATGGAGAAAAGAACAAAACTAAAGTTGACAGAAAAATTCCCATTGGGTAACCACTTGCATCTCTACTATGCAGTACGTGCTAATGCGCGCTTTCGAAAAAAAACTTGCAATCTCTACTTAAAACACATGATCAACGTTGGTGGTCTTCAATCAACAACAGTGCTAGAAATAAATTTTGAGACATGTGAACAGTTGATCTTGCAGTTATGTCTTTTTTCCAGATATCTTTTATCAATGGTGGAACAAAACAAACTATGAAATCAAAAAAAGTGCAACTGAACCATCGGTCAGGTCAGGTAATGGTGGTATGACTATGGGTCTGATTAGCATTTTACCATGAGCCTTTGGGAAGCCCTTGAGCCACTTCTCAAGAATAAAGATGGGAAAAGGATTGATCCAAAAGTTATAACGCATACATGCAAGAAGAAGAAGGCAACCCTTTCACATCTCCAAACAATTACAGTTCTGCCTATTACTTTGCCAAGGCAAGTAGCAAACGCATCTACAATCAGAAAAATTATGTGTGAAATGGATAATTACCATGTTGCGGGCGTGTGTTACTAGGTCTTGCTGTGAGAGAAGTGTCTCCATGACAAAAGCATGAGTTTACACCACGGTTAGTCATTGACAGTTACATATAATGTGAAGTGTGGGCCTCTTTTCCCGAACTGCAGTGAAGCTTCAAACTATGAAATGTTGTAAAGTTGTATCTGAAGCACTTCGCTTTATGGAAGGGGCAGGCGATTTGACATTTGGAAGTTGGAACAACCTTGTACTTGCCTTACAATCCACTGATAAAGGTTGTATCATCGTTTTTTTAATGTTTTTGTGCCTTCGTTTGTGACCATTGAGGGTACTTTTTCTCATCTTTTTTCGTTAAGTCCTGATCAGTCGTAAAATCCTCTTAACTAAAGAGATTAATTCACTACAAAGTCTCAAAAGGTTCCTTATTGCACCACTTCAGTACTCAATCAGCAAAAGCTTTGATGTACCTCTGATCGTAACCACAGTGGAGTCACAGTGTCACAGGAATTTCAGCTGAAACTTCTGTTCTGGTCATACTCTAATTTTATGTGCTCAAAGAATATGTGCCCTTGCATCTCACGGAGACTCCAAATATTTCCAGGAAAAACTAGATCAGTTTGCAAAATGATGAACAGGAACATCAGAGTCATCTGCTCTTTTTTTCTTCTCAAACACGCAGAAGAGCTGCATACCTTCGATTCGTAGTAAAGACAGAAGAAAAAACAGTCCCTTACAAACACCACTCACACTGTCCCAGGAGAAGCAGAGGAGTGTTGTGATACAGTACAAGACAAAACACAATCACCAGGGAAATAATCAGTCAACTTCTCAGCTACTAACCAATGATGTTAGCAACTTTTCCACATGGTCTAGTCTGAACAAAGGTCAGCACCATGTCCAAAACAACTTGTACGATGAGATGAACTAATTGCTTAACATGTTATATTGTTGGCACACTGGCATCTTCATACTGTCATCATGTTCACATTTTTGACGGTGGAGATCCATTGAATACTTGGTAACTGAAGTCCACAAACTCTGCTTTCATTTTGCTCAAAAATGTTGGCATGATTACTCACCAACCCACTGCAACAATTTCAGAAAATCCAATGATGCGGCATGTTTGATGCGGGAACAGTGGCTGCAACCAAACTAGTGCCCTCATCACTAAACAAGACAGCAGCAGTTCTCTCCTGATAACCTGCTTCAGACCAACAGCAAACTCTGAAAATTGCAGTTGAAGCTGTACAAGTTGGCTGGACTGTGGCAGAGGTCCCATCAAATTTGCATGTCCCTCAAACCTCGGTTCTTCTGTTCATAAGATGTAATTTGCAGTAAGTAGGCACACCAAAGATTTCTGTTGTGTTTGAAGATTTTAGCTCAGGTCAACTTCTCTAGATTTGAGGCGAAAGAAGTGTAACATTCAAGCCGTTGGATCTGGAACCAACTGTTGGAAGGACAAAATAATAATAAAAAGAAGTAGTAATAAGTTTCTTTCATGCCAGTTCACTGAGCAAATGAGCATTGTGTGCAAAGGGCAACACTTAAAGCCACCTGTTGCACACAGAAAAAAAAAATATACGGGAAGTTATTGGCAGGTACTAACGTGTATGAAATCAAAAGAAAGCATAAAGTAAAGGCCACCAAACTCGTTCCCACAAGTTGCAAAGTACACTTATCAGGAGTGAACATTTAGACTAAAGATCATTATCAGCTCAATGTTCAACAACATAAAAAGGATGATCATCAACAACATTTTTGGTGTTTTATTAGGGCCTTAATTGAAAAGGGCTTATTTCTGTTGTGGTCTTGCATTTTCAAAATAACATTATTAGCAATTCATAAACGTGTACAGCTGTTTGAGGACTTCTGTTTGTATGACCAAATATGATTTTTTTTTCAGGAATACCAAAACAAAAATTAAAAAAAAAAAAAGTTGCTTCATTGGCATGAGCCGGGTGATCTCCCGCTAATGAGGCAGAACATCTTGCATTGGTACAGAAGCATTAAGCTCCCCATTTCTTTTGTTGGATCCATTAGTCTCTTCATATCTACATGCATAGAAAACATAGCATACCTGCTAGTACGTCCTTAGACTCCTAACCGTCTATACCACGTTGTAGACTGTACACAGGTGTCACCGTTGCTGCTGTACCTGAACTGACAACGGATGACAAGCAAGCAGAACCCGGCGGCACTGGAGTGCTTAACAGGCCGGTCCGCTCCACCACGAAGAACCCGAGAGTATCTGGGCCCAAATGGGTTAACTAAATACGGCCCCTGCGTGGCCCATGCTGGAGGTTGCCGCTGGCACCTTCTTGTACCCGAAGTCTACTCTGTAGTAGGTGAACCTGAACACAACTCAAAACCGAGCCTTGAGGGCGGCGGCGATGGCGGCGCAGCAGATTGCTAGCGTCTCGAGTTCTAGTTCCACGATTATCGTAATATACATGGTTGATCGGAGTTATTGTCGTAACATCTGGTATCGGCTCCCTCTTCCACCAATTTTCCACCAAAATTTTCCCCAAATTTTCCCCAAATCCGCCGCTGCACATCCACTTCGATCCTCGCCGGAATCGGAGCTCGGAGGCCACCCACCCATGCCTCACGCGTCGGCACATGTCCATGGCGACCCCGGAGGAGCAGTTTGGGCAGATCATGGCCCCGCTCACGGAGAACACCAAGGAGCTCCGTTCGATGAAGACCGAGTTCTATACCGGAAGCCCAACGTCGACAATCGCGTCAACGAGCTGGAGAGTACAGTGCTGGACCTCGCCGCAAAAGATGGACAAGGCGATGGAAATACTCCTTCCTCGTGCGCACATCGCCGATCCAAGCGAAGACCGCAAGCCGGCGTCACCATCGCGGCTGCAGCACCGCAAGCAAACGACGCTGAAGCCTCCTCGTCGCTCACGCACGCGATCCGGGAGAACCACTTCGCTCCACCGGTAACGAAGGTGTCGAACTCCGCTCATCTGGAGTTTTCCCATCATCGGGCGACATCTGGGTCGTTAGACCACGGCGTGGACGGCTTTGGGGTGGTGTATACCGCTGCCCCGAGCCAACCAGTGGCATCAGGTGCGAAACCTCGTCCCCGTCCTTCTACCCAATTTGTTCAGCATACAGTGGTAGACACAAACCCAGCGCAGGATCATGTGCTAAACCATTACCTGTATCACCCAGTCCACCCACCCATTCCTAATGTAGAACTCCACACCTTTGATGGCTCCAATCCTAGATTATGGATTAAGAGATGTGAAACCTATTTTGATGTGTACTCTGTTGATACTGCTAAGTGGGTTCGTTATGCTACTATGAGATTAGTTGGTTCTGCTGCACTATGGTTCCAGACTGTAGAACATCAAGTTAGATCCATGGATTGGCCTACTTTTGTCTTAACTGTTTGTAACAGGTTTGACAGAGATGAACAGAACCACTTACTTAGACAGTTTTTCCACATCAAACATTCCACAACTGTTTCTGAATACATTGAACTCTTCAGTGATATTACCCACCAAATCCTAGCATATGATCCACATTTTTCACCCACTGTCATTACCAATAGATTTATTGATGGCCTTAAGAAAGAAATTAGAGCACCTCTTATGTTACATAGAGCAAAGGATCTGGATACTGCTTGTTCCTTGGCTCTGTTACAGGAAGAAGCAATGATGGACCAAGTGGTCAAGAGAAGTGATGGATCCTCTTCCTCCTCAAGTACAAAGAAGAATTATGATTCAGGCAAGAACCCAGTACTTCATCCTTACAAGCTTCCAGATGACAAAAAGCATGCTGAACAATCTCAAAGCAAGACTGCTGAAGACAAGGTAGCAGCCTTGAAGAAGTTCAGAAGATCCAAAGGTCTCTGTTTCAAGTGTGGAGAAAAGTGGAGCCCCCAGCACAGATGCAATTCCACTATATCCTTGAATGCTATGGAAGAAGTATGGCATTGTTTCCCTGAACAAGATGAGGATATTAATCCCGTTGAAGAAGATGCAAGCTCGACTCATCTGAAAACTTAATGGCAATCACGGCTCCATGCCATGGATGGTACTGAACTATATGACACCATTAGATTGAGAGGCCATATGGGAGATCAAGAAGTCTTTATGCTCATTGATTCTGAAGCTCCCACAGCTTTTATAAATGATCAGTTAGCTCTCAAATTTTCACCCTGGAGAAAGTTACAGAATCCTGTTCAAGTACAAGTTGCTAGTGGGGACAAGTTGTCTTGCACTTATGAACTGTCCAACCAACTCTGGGGTATCCAAAACCATTCATTTGTGCAAACATTCAAGATCTTAGCATTGGGCAGCTATGATGTTATATTAGGTATGGATTGGCTCGGGAAACACAGTCCAATGACTTTTGACTGGAATGAGAGATGGCTCAAGATCCGAACAATGGTGAAACCATCAAGTTACAAGGAATTCAGCAGAATACTGCAATGGGACCTCCTATTTCTTCCTCGATCGACTTCTAGCCTTTGTCGAACAGATGCCTTACTCTATGCTGTCCAAATTAATCAAGTGCAGCATTCAAAGGATTCACATTCAGATATTCCAGGGGATCTTCAGCAAGTGCTAGACAACTTTCAAGATATCTTTGCACCTCCCTCTGAACTACCTCCCCGCACACTGAGATCATCAAATACCCTTCTTGCTGGTTCTCAACCATTCCATTTGAGACCTTATAGATACAACCCAAAATTCCCGTAAAAATGAGATTGAAGCTCGATAAGAGACATGTTACGTAAAGGTTGGATCCAACCTAGCACTAGCCCCTTTGCATCACCTCGCTCTTCTTGTCGAAAAGAAAACAGAGACTGGAGGTCGTGTGTTGACTACGTAAGACTTAATGCCCGCATACCAAGAACAAATATCCTCTACCAAAGATTGAAGAGTTATTGGATGAACCGCAAGGAGCTACCCGGTTCACCACTTTGGACCTGTGCTCTGGTTTTCACCAAATAAGAATGGCAGAGGGAGAAGAAGGTAAAACTGCATTCCAAACACATCATGGACATTTTGAGTACAGAGTTATGCCCTATGGTGTAACAGGAGGCCCTGCAACATTCCAAACTGTTATGAATGTAATTTTGGCACCCTTGCTTAGAGTCTGTGCTGTAGTCTTCATTGATGATATACTCATCTACAGCAGATCTTGGGCTGAGCACTTACAAAGATGTCACCTGCAGTCGACAATATTAAAACAGCACAAATTTCATGTCAAGCTGAGCAAATGTTCCTTTGCTCAACAGCAAATTCATTACCTTGGGCATATTATCAGTGCTAATGGTGTCTCTACTGACCCTGCTAAGGTGGAAACAGTTCAAAATTGGCCTCAACCACAAAATATCAAGGAACTCAGAAGCTTCCTAGGGCTAGCTGGGTTTTACAGGAGATTTGTGGCTAACTATGGAATTATCAGCAAGCCCTTGACAAATCTTCTTAAGAAAGATACTCAATATCTATGGAATTCTCAAAACGTAATCTTCATTTCAAGCTCTCAAACAAGCCTTGGTCAGTGCCCCTGTATTAGCCATGCCAAACTTTACAGTACAGTTTATTATAGAGACAGATGCTTCTGCAAAGGGCATAGGAGCTGTACTCCAGCAGCAAGGTCACCCTATAGCATTTGCTAGTAAAGCACTTGGCAAGAAGGCTCAATGTCTATCTACTTATGAAAGAGAATGCTTAGCCATCCTTATGGCTGTAGAACACTGGAGACACTACCTACAGTCAGCCCCATTCCTCATCCTCACTGACCAAAAGAGTTTGACTCATCTTGATGATCAAAGGTTGTCCACACCTTGGCAACACAAGGCACTGACTAAACTGATGGGACTTCAGTATAAAATCATTTACAAGAAAGGCTGTGACAACAGAGTGGCTGATGCATTATCAAGACTACCTCAGTCCCCCTCATATGATATTGCAGCTGTATCTGCATTAAAACCACTTTGGTTACAGGAAATCCAAGATGCTTATGTCCAAGACCCTGAAGCACAAAAGCTTCTCACTGATCTGGCAATTCAATCTCCTCAAGGATCTTTCACTCTCCAAGATGGCTTGATCAGATATAAAGGCAGGTTATGGCTAGGCAATTCTGAAAATCTGCAGAACAAAGTAATCCAATCACTACACTCCAGTGCAGTAGGGGGGCATTCTGGGATGGAAGTAACTTACAAAAGGATCAAGACATTATTTGCTTGGCCTAAGATGAAAAGGACAATCCAAGATTTTGTTAAGCATTGCACTATTTGTCGGCAAGCAAAGAATGAAAGAGTGGCTTATCCGGGCCTACTTCAGCCTCTTCCCATCCCTGATGGTGCATGGCAAATGGTCACCCTTGACTTCATTGAAGGTTTGCCCAAATCATCCAATTATAATTGCATATTGGTGGTAGTTGACAAATTTTCCAAATATGCTCACTTCATACCATTAGCACATCCATTTATTGCTTATCAAGTGGCCATGGCATACATGAATACTGTGTTCAAACTCCATGGGTTACCTGCTATCATGGTGTCAGATAGAGACAAGGTCTTTACCAGTAATTTTTGGCAAGAACTGTTTGACCTTCTTGATACTGATCTCAGAATTAGCAGTTCTTATCACCCACAGAGTGATGGCCAAACTGAGAGAGTAAACCAGTGTTTGGAAACTTATTTGCGGTGTTTTGTCAATGCATGTCCCACTAAATGGTCCCAATGGCTTTCTCTTGCTGAATATTGGTACAACACCTCTTACCACTCATCTCTGGGTTTCAGTCCATTTGTGGTATTATATGGTCATGAACCAAGGCATTTTGGCATTGATATTCGTGAGTGCTTGCCCTATATCCGATCCGGGTAAATGGTCGGAAGAAAGGCAACCGATGCAACAGTTGGTGAAACAACATCTTATCGAGCTCGGGGAAAAATGAAAAATCAAGCGGGGACAAGCAATGTCCCATGCATCCTTTGAGATTGGAGATAAAGTTTATCTAAAGGCTCAACCATATGTTCGGACCCTCATTGGCTCCCAGATCCCGCAACAAATTAGCATTCAAGTTCTTTGGGCCTTTCACGGTGATTGAAAAGATCGGCACTTTGTAGCTTACAAACTCAAACTACCTGAAGGTCGTCTCATCCACCCGGTCTTTCATGTTTCTCAGCTGAAAAAGGCCGTTCTGCTTTGACTCAAGTAAGTCCTGGTTTTCCGACTTAACTCATGACTATCGGGTTCCCTTGCAAATCTTGGATAGGCGTCTTCGACAAGATCGAGATGAGATGGTTCCACAAGTCCTGGTACGCTGGTCCGATATGCCGGTGGAGCTCGCGACATGGGAAGATGAAGTTCCTTTCTTGCAAGACTTCTTCAGGGCCCGGCTTGGGGACAAGCTGGAAGCAAAGGAGGGGGATGTCACCGTTCTTCTTTGTACCGAACCGACAACGGATGACAAGCAAGCGAGAACCCGGGCGGCACCGGAGTGCTTAACGGGCGGTCCGCTCCACCAGGGAAGAACCCGAGTATCACGGGCCCAAATGGGTTAACTAAATACGGCCTGCGTGGCCCATGCTTGAGGTTGCCGCTGCACCTTCTTGTACCCGAAGTCTACTCAGTAGTAGGTGAACCCAACACAACTCAAAAACCGAGCCTTGAGGGCGGCGGCGATGGCGGCGCAGCTGAGATTGCTAGCGTCCTCGAAGTTCTAGTTCCACGATTATCGTAATATACATGGTTGATCGGAGTTATTATCGTAACATCGCTTCGTTTCTATCGCTCTACGCAAAGGAACCGCAGCGTATGTGCATTACAACAAACATCTAGACGACGTGAGGAGAACCCTCGATGCCCTACACACTCGAGTAGCCGCCTACGGTCTCACTAGCTCGACCGGACGAGCACGACGAGAGGGGCGGCGCGAGCGCACGTTTAGAGCTCTCAGACTTGGTGCCAGTGTACCGGTCGTGCTTGACGATGGGGAGCAGCCTTTGCGCTGAGGCGTGAAGTCCGCGCGAACCCACTCGAAGGGAGCGGAGACCGCAGAGGCTACTAGGAGAGTGTCGAACTCGAACCCGTGTGGGGCCCGGATGCAACGGAGGCGATCGGCGACGGCGGCGGTGAGGCCGTGAGGGATGGAGGGAGGAACCGACGAGAGAGACGATCGGCAGTGGGTGGAGTTGGGGAACGGATCTGGGCCGACACTAGAGCGGAGCGCCCCGAGTTGCGACCGAACAACAACGAGAATCAGCCCAGAAAGAAAAGGCCACACCGATAGCGATCGTGTAACTAAGGGGAAAAAGTCCATATTCTCTCCCTCATCTTTTGCGATAGTTCGGTTCCTCCCCGATCGTGAATACCGGACACAATGTCTCCTCATCTCTCAAATCCGAGCACATTTGGCCCATACCCGGTTTCGAGCCGGTTTTGTTCGACCTGGCAGCCACGCGTCGGACTCGGCCCAAATCTGAATAAAAGAGGTCTCGGACTCCATCCTTCCTGTGCCTCAATGCCGTCACGGCGTCAATCCCCCAAATCAGAAACCCTAGCTCGAGCTGCTCACGGCGGCAGATACCACTGCGCGCCGCCGCACCAGGTGCCGAGGCGTGGGACAGCGCGCACGGGCACCAGATCGACGCCGCTCACGGGGGTGGCACAAGCCACGCCGGGGCACCAGATCGACGCCGCTCACGGGGTGGCACAAATACCGACGGGGACGGGCACCAGCGCCTGAGCAGTGTAAGTGCTGAGCCTCACTCCCTCACATCGATTCCTGTGATTTTCAGTTGTTTTTGTTTCGCAATGGTTCATTCTCTTGGAGTTGGTGTAATTTAACTAGTAATACCTTATTAGTGTTCGTCATTTTTTAAGGCCAACGGCACCTTTCTGTTCGACTTGTCATATTTTAAGCATTGATTTTCTTTAATGGACCCTTTGTAGGCTTCCGGTGCTTAGTAATGGATGGTTGTGACGTGCTCCTGTTCGGTTTCATTTTAATGGGCAGTTCGTGACAAGTAACAAGACATAATTGCATCACAATATTCAGGTTCACATGTCATTGACATTGATAAATGAGGCTGGATTGCGTCGGAGACAGGGGCTGTGTCCTGTGACGGGCGTTTAGGGACTGGACAACGCCTCTTTTATTCAGATTCGGGCCGAGTCCGACGTGGCTGCCAGATCAAACAAAACCGGGCTCGAAATCAGGTATGGGCCAAATGTGCACGGATTTGAGAGATGAGGGAGGCATTGTGTCTGGATCAGGGAGGAAATCTGAACTATCGCGAAAGATGAGGGAGGGAATATGGACTTTTTCCTAACTAAGGCTATGCCCTGGGCTAAGTGGACCACGAATGAGATCATCACGACAGTTGGAAAGGCCTTAATCAGTTAACCGTTGAAAAGGCTCATCCATTGGGCCTCGCTCATCGTAATCACAAAACTCCTCATGGCGTTTTTTTTTAATCGAAACCGTAATAACTGAACCGAAAAATCAGTTCCTTAATCGGTTCCCCGATGTGAGAAACCGAGCATCTCCAAGAGTACCCTATATCACCTCCCAATCCTAATTTTTTTAGGAAAAGAGAAAAAACACTGCTCCAACAGTACCCTATATGACCTCTCAATCTTTGGCAGGTTGGAAAAATCCCTCCCAAGGTGCGTATATTTCCGCACGCTTATTCCGCGCGTATCCACGGTGTTCTCCTCCTTGCGCGCGCGAAGTGGACTTCCCGCGGCAGCGGGGAAACTTCCGCACGGCAGCAGAGACGGTAGGGTTTTTGTGTTGATCGGGAGGAGCGCGGTCTAGAGTTTCTGGTCGTTGCTGAACGCGGCGGCCATTGTCTGCTGCACGATGGTCCGGCGGAGGGGCACGTCGTGTCGTAGCGCCGAGAGAAACGGCGCCAGGACGGTGGCGATCGAAGCGCAAGCAGTGCCGCTCGGTCGTCGTCATGGCTGTATGAGGAGAGCTCGTTCTGTTGCTGCTCGTCTTGTCTGGATGCGCACGATCTCTTCAGGCTCAGCCTGCTGCCATGCACACCCTAAAAGACTACTCCCTCTGTCCTATAAAGTTTGTCGTTTTTGACTTTTTGAACTTCATGTTTGACCATCCGTCTTATTCAAAATATTTATGCAAATTATAAAATAAATTAATCAATATTCAAGTATCTTCATTGATAAAATAAGTCGTACCAAAATAAATTATATTTATGCAAAAATTTGAATAAGACGAAGCATCAAATAAGATGGCACGGAATCCAGGGTGACAAACTCAGTGGGACGGAGGGAGTACAGCTTCATCACCTGCCACTTCAAGAGATATCATCAATTCATCATGCATGCATCTTGGGCCTCGTTTAGTATTGCTAGCTGCCGGCTCTGTGATGCAAGGATTGACAGCTGCTGTTTGTCAACGATTGACAGCTGATCGGGATTGGCGACGGCGATCGTAGTAGGGGTATACTGCTAGCTGCCGGCTCTATGACGCAAGGATGAAATTATTTATTCTTGTGTGCCGTACGTGTGTATTGCTGCTGCACATCGACTCAGGCATCGCAGCAGCTTCATTATTTTTTCTCTTTGATTTGTTTGTTCGTTGGAGGATATGGTACCTGCGATGCATCGCGCTAGGGCCGGCGAGGATGATGATCGTGTGAAGAGTACTGGTGGGCGGCGGCGAAGAGATGAGTCGCGCCGTGGTCTACTCGCGCGAAGACTGGCCGCGACGGGATGGGAGAGGAACGATGAAGATCGAGCTCGGCTCCACGCCCAACTACCGGTCCAACTAAACTCATCTAGTGGACCCAAATTTAGTTATTGGGAGATAGTTATAGAGTGCGGTTGGAGATTAATAATTTTTTTCAATCTAATTCTTTTTTTGGGAGGTCCTAAACACATGGATATTGGGAGGAAAATATAGGATACTCTTGGAGATGCTCTTAATCGAGGAAATTTTGTTTCCTATTTTTAGATAACCGAATTAACAGAAGAACTTGAATATTTTAATTCTGTATTTTGTAAGACTATGTTCGATTTATTTGTGATGTCTTATATCTAATTGCTATGTATTTGTGTTACTATTTTGCAATTTTTCACTTTATGGATTATTGTTATATAATTTGCTTTAAAACCTATAATTTTTTTATTATATTAACCTGTGCTGATTTTTTTTTTGAAAGCGTACACATTGGCACGTATTGCATTAAGGGAAAATAGAGTTTTACATGTCGCACACTTTAGGCAAAACAATTGGTCAAAGCACACGAAAAGCACACAGACAAGAATCACCGGCTTGAACAAACGGCCGCGTTACGGTTGTACTAAAAAGTTAAACTAATGCGCGACGAGGGTTGGTGAAGGCGGCTGCGGCGCCTACGGCCCCGTCGACGGTGCCAACAACGCACCCGAGCCGCATCAAGGGGAATATCTTGCGCGCACGGCGCCGCAGACGGAAGATCTGGCGTGCGTGGCGCCGCCTCACCGGGCGTCCCTCAAGCTTGCTGGCGGCACCAACAACGCCGCTCGCTCGGGAAGTAGATCATGCTTCTCTTGTTTCCCAGTAGCGTTTGGCCCATCATATGGCCCATTCTTTATCGGTGATCTTGGACGAGCGGAGGGTGGGGTGGCCTCGAGAGGGCGACGGCTCGTCGAGCGGGGAGGGTGAGCGCCGCCGGGTACTCCTGGGCGGAAGTAGCGGTGGGCGCGACCGCTTGCTCCCAACAGATCCCTCGGTGGTGGCCGTTCCGGGTGCTAAGGACCAGAGTTAGCCGGCAGTGCCGTGAGGCTTCGGAAATCGGCGGCACCCAACTCTTCCCCGCGGAACGCCGAAAGGGGGAAGTAGCCCGCACACGCGTCTCCCGCTGAAGGGACGGCTCCAAGATCCCTTAAGGCCCCATGGAACCCGTCGTGAACGAGGGATCGGGGGTAGGCGCCCAAGTGCACAGGTTGCTAGGCCCACTTGTTGGACTGGACACGCCGAGTTAGATTAGAATCGAACCGAAATAACCAAAATCATGGGATTAATTAGGAGATTAATTAACCAAATAGGGCCCTATATCCTCGATGAATTAATTCCCTTAGAACAAGCTCCACGTTGTGATCTTGGTTGCCCTCTGCGTTTCAGCATCATGATCCATCATCATGATCTTGGTTGCCCTAGGAAACTAAATCGGTACCATCAAAATGTAGAAAGATGAGACGACCTGGCCAGGACGTCGCCACAGCGTGGACACGTCGACGGGGATCCCTGGCCGTCCGATCTTGTGTTGGATGGACAGCATTTGGTTTGGCCGGGGCCCGCCCGCTGGGGCCGTTGGGGGCTACTCGGTTCGCTCCACGACGCGCTCAGCACGAATCACCGTTCGACAACAGCACCAGCTCGTGCCCCCACAGCCCATACCATGGTCCCTGTCCTGCACTGCTCGTCTCGCATTTTACCACGCCTCTCCTCGAATCTGGCTGGATGGCAACCCAGAGAACCTGTCCTCTTCTATCTCCCACCGTGCTCGCTCCCACTCCATCCATGAATCCCGTAGAGGAGCTCTCAGATCTCGAGCTGTTCGCAGACGACGATAGGTTCCCAAAGGTAACAGATCTGACACCCCTCGTCTCGAGTGAAGTCAGACTACAACGTTCTTGCTTTGAATCCGACCATCTCTGTCTTCTGCGTTCGTAGGTTCCTAAGGTTTTAAGCGTCAGCCGGAGAGGAGCTTTCACCCGACAACCTGGAGGGAGCAGACCAAGCTTGTGGATTGCTTCACGCTGATGATAGGCTCAGGAGGAAAAAAGGCACACTCCCTGGCAATCTTGACCCTGTGGATGATATGGCTGCAAAGAAACGCAGCTGTCTTCAGAGAGGAGAGGAAGACAGCATCAGCCTTGCTCCAGCAAATCAAAGACATGGCTTCTCAATGGGTCCTAGCAGGTTGCAAGGCACTGCAAGTTACAACTGTCGGCAATACCATTAGCGAGTAGTCCTTTTATTTTCTTTCCACACCCATGAGACGCTTAGGCGATCTGGGTTTTGCACCGCTGGTGCGTGTAATATGACTTGTGCTTCTCTTCCACTTAATGAAATCCAAGCCGGATAACCGGCCTTGTTTCAAAAAAAAAAGCGTCAGCCGGAGAGAGCTGTTCCTTCTGGCCGCACAGGAGCTCAAGCTGCATGTCCAGTCCGAGATCACGGAAGATGCCGACGGCGACATGTTCACCACGGAAATAGTCGTCGGAAATCTGCCGCTCCGAACCGCATCTTCTAGAGGAACAAAGAGATTCATTGGGAGGCTGCACGTACCAAGAAAAAATCGATTGAGAATGCATACCATACTATAATTGAGTTCCTTGAAACTGAACAGAGAATCACGGTCGATGACTACAACGCTGAGAAACTTTCAAAACTTAAGCGAGAAAATCTTTGGTACACAACATGGCTGATGCTATTTGAGGACAAGACTGAAAAGTTAAAAAAGCTCTAGACAAAAACAAAATAGTCTCCGTCGGTTCTTCATATCGTTTGAGTCCGTGCGACGCGAGGCTTCAGACAATCTTCGAGTTCTTTCGCCAACACAGGGGCCCTCTCCTTCAAAGATAGTACCACCTTCGTCGTGGAACTCCCTTATTCTATGTAAGCACTGTGTATTATTATCGTTGACATCTATCCAGCTTGTCTGTATGTGCGGGCGGCCAGTTCCCGCGCGCGAACGCGCGCTATTGACTAGTACTCTAAGAATCGATCAAAATAGCCTGTGGCCGATTGCGCCGGCCAAAATGCTGAAACCCAGAGGGCGACCAAAATGCTCCAGATTGCGCCGGCCTCTGCTTTGTTACCACAAGTCCTGCCAACTACTGAATTCCTGCTTTACCCACAAGTATGGGGTGTCTAGTTGTTCTGTCATTTCCTTCAATCTTTCTACACTGTCGTTGTAAAAGCACTGTTCTTGAGGACGGACGGATGGACCATTTGACCACTTGAGCAACAGAGCGTGATTGCTGGGGATGAACATGATGATGTAAATAGACATAGATATTTCCCTGCCGGCCGCCACCACAAACACGAGCCGCCGATATGATATTTCGCGTGCCCCTCGACCAGAGACTACACCAAAATCACACGACAACCTTTGTTCCTGAGGTGTTCGTGTGCCCCCAAATCATCTTTCCGATGGCGACTCGTATGGCCGGGACGGACGTGGAGGCCAAGCCGATGATCGATGGAGTAGAGTGTTCTCCCTCGCCGCCGCGGCAGCGACTCCAGGTGGAAAACCAGCTGAATTATTATTGCCGGACGGGCGGTTCTGCCACGCCGGCGACCAAGGCTCGGCCACGTGTATCCACTCCACCAGACCGAAACGGCTCGCGTGAACACGACCGGGACCGGTTCCTTGTCAACTATGCAAACCTCGTGTCCGTGTCGTGGCTGCTCGGCGACCACTGACCGTTGCCTGGTTGCGTAGCCGGCGTTGGTCAATTGCCATTTGAGCTAGTATTTTCTTTCTTTCTTTCTTTCGTCCTCGTCCTTTGAAAAGTGAAAACGAAAGGGAGCTGTGTATCTTTTCTTTGGACTATTGGCCTGTTTGGAAATGCGTTCTAGAAACTACTCCCTTCATCTGAAATTAAATTTCAAGTCATTTTAAGAACTCTAGAGAGTCTAAGCATATGAAATTTTATCAAATTTATATAATAAGATAATAACATCTATGAAGTTAACTAAATATCATTAGATTATTTATTAACTAACATTTATGATGCAACATGGATGAGGTTTCAGGTCTGAAGATTATCCTGTCTTGTGAACAGAGCAGAAACAAAACCGTACGTGGGCGATGTGAAGAAGATATCAGAGAGAACAAGGCCAAACATGGCAGGCATACAGTAGAACTAACTAAAACGATGAAGAAAAACACAAACAGTAAGGAGGTGAACTCCCTCTCATCATCATCATCATCATCATATATATATATATATATACATACAACACCAAGAAGAAGACAGAATACAGACCAGAGCATGCTATTGATCCGCCTATCTATCATCACGCTACCGTCGTCTACTAAGCTCTGATCCCATGTCGTCTGCACGCAGGCGCAGAGCACGGGCAGGCTCACAGGCACCACGACTGATACTGAACCACGTTCGCTACATCTATCTAGGAGGTATCTACAACCGGCCGAGAACCGGAGGCTCACAGGCACAACTGATGCTCGGATACGATACAAGCAGAGAGCGCGCCGCTACTCCCCACCGGGACCGGGACCGGGACCGCCATGGCGCTCCCGGCACGGCGGAGCGGCGACAGGGGAGCGAGGGGCTCGCCACGCCACCCTGCCGGGCCTGGTCTCGAGCAGGCGCAGCTTGAGGAGGCGCTCCCTGGCCTCCTCGTCCTCCTTCTTGATCCGCCGCACCTGGCTGTGCACCAGCAGCCGCACCTCCTGCTGATCCACCTGCTCTCCTCTTCCGGCAGCGGCACCACCTTGCTGATCTTTCTCCTCCATCGGAACAAACGCCGATCTTGCCATCAACACACAACACACACAAGCGATTCTAGACGATCGAGGTTGGTTTCGCTGAATCGGTCACAACAGGCTACGACTCTTGGTGGTGACTCGGTGTCTCGGGTGTTGATCGGGTATATATATATATAGCGCGGGAAGAGGACAGGACATCGAGAGAGAGGAGAAAGGGTTGCGAGGCTTGGGTTTGGCTTCTCGATTTTTTGGCACGAAAGCGATGGGCGCGGCGGAGGGAGGAGGAAGGACCGACGGAAGAAACGTGTCGTTCGAAATAGTTGCGAAAGCAGGAACGCCACGCCGAACCGTCTCCAGGCCTTTCAAGGCACGAATTAATTGTGCTACATACACATACACCAGATTTTTCCTCCCGTCTTTCTTTTCTCTTCTTTTTCCAAAGTTCCTCCCTTCCTTCCATTCCATGGTGGCTGCTCTCGCTCGGTCGCCCCCATTGATTTGATTTTCTATTGACGCGTGCACTGAATAATACTACATCTTTTTTATTAAAACAAGGGGGAATAAAAATAAGAAGCTGAAATTCAGAAGTAGCGACAAGATAAGGCTCAGCTCCGATGCGTTTGGCCATATTTCCCTGTCACAACACAAGCAAAGCGGGCGGTTGGTTCGTCGATCTCTGGTTGCAGCTGCACCTAAATTTCCGCATTTTCATTCAATCCAACTGCCAACGCGTGCCGTCTGAAACAAACCTCAACTGAACCGACGACGCCTTCCCCAAATCTCCTTCTGACGATGACTTCCCCAAATCTCCTTTGTGATGACTGATGTTGAAAGGCTTCAGAGTTCACATGACTGATGATGTGCCCTGCACTTTCATGTGCCTGTGAGTGTAGAAGTAGAACCAACGTAACGCGTGGTGATGATCCAGAAGCAGCGTGTCGTGTGGACGCAAATGTTTCACCGCGTTTTCCTGTCGCCGTTAGCTGACGATCGACGGTAGATCGGTCGATACGATACGGGGTAGGCGCCAAACGGTTCAACTATCTATCTATCCATCCATTTCGATCGTTTTCACCATGGGATCTGACTGCTCGTGGTGGGTAGATTTGCGTATCCGATCCTCGCGTCCTCCTTTCTCCTCCTCCTTCGTGTCCACATGGTTATGCTTCGGTTTCAACGTCCGCTAGTGACTTGTGGTTTGGATAAAATATGACTGTTAGACGCGATTGATGTTTAACTTGACTTGCTTTGCCCACGATGTGTGCCATGGTCTGTTGTGACTTGTAACGTTTCTCTCTGCGTGGTCGGTCGGTCGGCATCCAACCAGGAGTAGTAAGTACGTGTTTTCACCGTTGCAGTAAATAAATCTGACTTTTTATATATCCTCATGTTTAACTGTGGATAAGCCTGCGTTGCGTGGCGTGAACGCCTTCACTTCACCAAATGCACTGCCGTCGAGTTTGCTCTGTACTACAAAATACAGTAAGAAACAGTACGTGCGTGTTGCTGCAAGGACAAGTAAAGGAGAAATAGAAAAGGTAGAAGATCCAAAGTGTTCCAAAGTCAAAAAGGAAATCTTAGTTGGATACATACAAGTAACAGGATAAGGCCGCTGGACGGTTTCCATCGCAGTATCTCACAGTTGCAAGTTGGGGGCTGCAGCATTAACGCTACCAACGGGTGTTATGCTAGTACTAATGACGTATACTGATGCTCCACGCAACCACTCGATCTGCTCTCCACTTTTAATTTGCACAGTACGGTGCTCTTTTCATCAGAAGCTATTAGCAGCTTTGTCAAATGTCAATGCAGCAGCGTCTCTCTCTCTCGTATCTCTCTCGTACTACTACTACTACTACTTTTTTATGTTGACTTGGTGCTCTCTCACGGTCTCATGTTCACAAAGACAAAAATGCCCCGCTCAAAGTGACGGCTTCCATTGTTGCTTCTTGGTGGCCCATTGTTGTTTTTAACTAGTATATAAAATTATGGAATTTATTTATAAAAAGACAATTATTTTCATATACACTATTAATATTCCCTAGATAATATAATCAATAAGGAAATTGTTGTCTCATGCCTATTAATATCCTCCTCTGGCACTTTGGGGAACCTCATGGTAAAGATCGGTTTGGGACTATTTTCGTTGACACTTGGTGGAGTTTGATTTTAGAGTAAAATGCACCCAGGGTCCTCAAACTATTGGCCTCTCTCATCTAGGTACTCGAACTATCAAAACGACTATCTGGGTCCCTGAACTATTGTCGATACACACCAAAAGGTATAAAACCCGCCACGTCGGCGGCAATTTTTCAAAGAAGACCCTATCTATTTTCTCTTTTCACAACTAGCTCCTTTCTCTGCCTCGGTGCTTCCCGCGCTCCTCCTCCACATGGCTTGGTTGGACCTGCCCTTCGTGATCGTGCTGGCCACGGCAGCAGCAACCTCGGGTTGCCATCTATCTCACCGCCTCCGTGAGGCGTCTCACGAGAAGCTGAAATCAACATGCGCACCAAACGCAAACGCAGAGCCGCCGCTCTCCACAGGACTTGGTGTCCAGCTTGACCGCGCCTCTTGTGGATGGCTCCGTCACCACACGCTAATGGCTATCCCTGCAACACGAGACTAGCTCCACTAATACATGCATGCATGCAACAAACGCACACACGCATCAATTCAAGATTAGTTCCAACAGCCTGCATGTTGGCAAGAATGGTAGCCCCGTTCCACTCGTAGCAAGTCCGCTGCAACAACAACAACTGACTGACACCTGCGCGCGGTCGGCCGGGCGTTCGCTGCTTGGCATGCCAATCTGCAACCACATCGACATCGGCTGATCGGCCGGACAGGAGCACGCTCCCACGAAGCCATCTCGGCGCGCTCCGAGCTGCTCAGGATGCCCCGTCGCTGTACCGATCACCTACACGCGGTGCTCCCCTTCGCCGGACAGGATGAGAACGCGCACCATCTCGTCCACGGTGGCGCAGGGCGTCCCGGAGCCCCGCGGTGCAGGCATCCCGGAGCAGCGGCGCCATGCCAGACAGCAGCGCGGCGCAAGCGCCCCGGAGCAGCGGCGCCGGGCCACACAGCAGTGCGGCCGCCGCGTGGAGCGGTGTGGTGTGCGTGTGGCGACGCCTGTACGCGTCGGCCGCACTGGGCAGCTCCTGTCCGTCACGGACGCACGCACCACGGATGCACGCGCGGGGCCGCTCCCCTGGTTGTCGCGATGAACCCCGCGACGAGGCGCGCCTCCCCGTTCTCCTTCCCCGTAGGCAGACGCGAGGGTGCTCCGCCCGTCCGCCGCGAGCGCGAGCCGCTGGGAGCTCCGCCCGGCCGCCGCGGACGCGCGCGGGGTAGCTCCACGACGGCATGGGCGCGGGCATGGCGAGGGAGCTCCTTCCCAGCCGCTCGTACTAGCACGGCAAGGTCCGCGCGGGATGGAAAGCGAGGCGCACGGTGGCGGGCAAAAGGCAGATGGACGGAGGAAGGAGCTACTTGTGAGAAAGAGAAAATAAATAGGGTTTCCTTTAAAAATTTGCCGCTGACGTGGCGGGGTTTTAGACCTTTGGTGTGCATCGATAATAGTTCGGGGATCTAGATAGTCGTTTTGATAGTTCGAGTACCTGGATGGGAGGAGGCCAATAGTTTGAGAACCTTGGGTGCATTTTTACTCTTGATTTTATATCGTCTTACGCAAAAAAGGAGCGAAACAAGTTTCTTCAGTTCCTTACGAGCGGTGGCGGCGCCGATATGACATCATTTTTTTTTTTGTCTTGGGTGGTTTCCCGTAATCTATGGCTAATACTAAGGTAGAGAAGGTTTCACGAGCTCGAGCCCTAGTCGTCCATGTACCCTAGGCGGCCATAGCCGTCCCCTATCCCCTAGCGCGAGCAGCAGCTGATGTCATCTACAACGCCGTCCCTGCCACTGCGGCCATACCAGAGATCAAAATTGACATTGAGGAGCCCCCAACCCCCTTGGCCATCGCCTCGGCGGCCATACCTAATGGTGGAGGCAAGGTGGGCTGGCAGGGGCCATGCCCCCCCCCCCACCCCCAGTCCCCACCAACATGTCAAATATTTTTTTTACTAATATATAGGTGTCGATGATTTTTTTTTTTTTTTGTATTTCTTATAGTTGAGTGGTTATTGCTGTCGTTAGTGACACCATCGTGTGGTTACTTAAATTGGGAATGATTAAACTTATGACCGTCGATTGCGAACCAGCAGTCATATCTTGATTATCTCGCTGCCAATTATCACCAACGAGCTCAGGATGAAAGCCAATGGAGCTGGAATGATGAAGAATTTCTACTATTAAATAGAAACTAGCTCATTGCTTATTCTGAGAGAATATTTGTTACACTATATATTGAGAACTCAAGAGCTCCGCTGGATGGGCCCTCACACACACATCACATAGTTCACTATTCTCGTTACATACAAATCAAAATCTCAAATACAATTCCAGAATGCAGACACAACCACACACTCACATACTTCCTCAGCCCCTTTATAATTGTTTTTCTAACCTCTTAAAAAGTACTCTCTTTGTTTCAAATTATGAGTTTGATTTTTTTTTTTTATTCATCCATTTTGCTATGTATCTAAACATCCATTTTGCTTATGTTTAAATACATAGAAAAACAGATGAATAAGAAAAGTCAAAGTGACTTATAATTTAGAACGGAGGGAGTACATAAGAAAATATTAAAATTTGCCCAAATATATACAAGAAAATATTATTTTTATGGCACATAAGTATTTTATCGGTTTATCATTAAATATATCATCACTGAATCTATTTTCATAAATAAACTTTTTAGAGATCACAATGCTCCTAATATTTTCTACAAACCTAGTTAAATTTTTAAAAGTTTGACACCATAGGACACTTAAAAAGAGATAAAGGGAGTACACATGGTTTGACAATCAAGAATTTTCTAAGTGTGATGGTTCGTTTTCAGGTGTCCACGGTTCGCTTTTGCTCTACACTGGAGCTGCCCTAATAGAAAGGTAGCAAGGCGGTAAAAACACAAAAAAATGATAAATGTCTTAAACTTGGTCTCATTTTCACGTATTCCCACCATATTGTTTTTGACTTGGCATGCGTGTTCGCTTTTTCTAAGATTTTCTAGCCATTTTTCCCTCTACTTACTACGTATAAAAGATAGATTTGAAGGCTTACTTTCGCCAAAAAAACAAACAAACAGAGGACTTAGGCCCTGTTTGGGACCGCATTTTTGAACTCGCTTAGCCGCACGCAAGGCCTCCGGGTGCGAGCGGGCGCCGCTCAACAGCGGGTGTGGCTGCCGGGCACGAGTGAGCGGCTGCTCCGCCTCGGGTGAGGCCGCCGGGGCCGCTGCGTCGTGGTAGGGGCCGCCGAGGGCGGCGGGTGCCGCCCACCGCGGTCAAGCCCAACAGCCGTGAGCAGGTGCTCAATTATTCCGAATCGCAACTGAAACCTCACTTAACTATAAGCAGTACAAATGTTAGAATCGACTGCTTATGCTTAGATTATAATCGGGAGATAAGCTAGGCGATTGGCGGGATTTTTCGCTTATTGGCTTAAAATCTAAGCATAAGCTAAACCAAATAGGGCCTTAAAATTGAGATGTATACAGATGGCCAAGAAATGCCCAACTGGGCCGTACTGGGTAATGCAAAAGCAGAGAGCTGTGTTGCGGCAACGCTCGCCCTATCAGAATGTTTTTTTATTGGATATTGACGATCCACTCAGTTTGGGTCGGCCCAGTCTGTATCGAGTCGAGCGTACGTTCCGGCACGAGGAGCCTTTTGGGCTTGCGACGTTTACCTCCCATTCGGATCGGAGTCATCATCATCAATAACTAGCACAGACCGTTGACGACGATTATAGTCTACATACAGGCTACGGGCTTTTGGGTTGAGTACATTCTCTCGCTGTCGCCGACTGAAGATCGAGAAGGATGCGCCGAAGAAAGAAACCGGACGCGCTGCCGAGGGAGACCAGTTCAAAGGCAGGGCAGCTAGGCTGGGGAAACGGAACGAACGTGTGGCCAGACCGCGAGTCTCGTCTGTCGTCTCTGGGCTCCCATGCCAGTCGCCGGCGTAGCTGTGCACGCAAATATCGCACAGCGACACGCGTACGCGTAGGCCTCCGTCGCCGTCCAGCTCAGCTCTCTCGGCTCGCCGGCCGTTTCACTACCACCAGTGTCTATCACCACCACTCCCGGTCCCCGGCCGCAACCAGCCACAGGCCGACCATCCGACGCGTCTCTCTAGCCCCCGGTGCAGCCAGTCAACCAGTGTGTATGCCGTGTCCGGCCAGCCGCTACAGTTGCGCCGCCGCCTCTGCAGCTATCATCCTGTCTCGCATCCAACAGCCCCAGCCCCAGCGGCTATCCGTTGCGACGAGCCGACGACCGGGGCGGCAAGCGGCTGGTTTCCCGATCCCGACAGCGTAGCGGCGCTGTGGTGCGGCCAAGGCCCAAGACTGTGCCGAGTCAGTTGCTACTGATCTCCCGACGCGCGCTACTACCCAAGCACGCCGGCACTGCTGTCTTGCTGATCGATCCCGGCCCATGTGTGCATGTGGCTGACGAATACCAAACGTGATCGCCCCTGCCTCAAGTCTCGCCGGCCCACGTCTGGTGTGCATCGTACCGTACGTACTAGCTAGATAGATACAGTATAATACAATAAATAAAATACTATACTGAAGAGTAGCCGCGGTATATCATGCACGCAATTGATACTTAACGAACGAGAAATCCGGGTCGATCATGGATCCATGGGGTTCATTAGTCCCAGTCACAGCCTGTGTATCGATCCTTTATCTCCATCTCTTCGTGAAGCAGACGCCGACCAAGAACGCTCAAAGACGTCCAAATGGAAAGCGCCCCGTCCGTGGCCGTGTTCCCGCCACCAGCTTGCGAGCTGCAGCCATATCTCTCTCTATCTATCCATCCATCGAGCTGTAACACATCACCGTCTGAAATGTAATCAACGCGGGCCGAGATCGCGTCGCGTATCGTCTCCTTCCTGCAAAACCCCGGCCGCTAGCTTCCACCGCCGCCCACGTTCCTGTCACCACCGTCGCGGCCAATCCTGGCGCCGAGCTATATCACGTCCCTGTACCACTGCGACTTCTTCTTCGCCGGCCACTGCTCCCTCCCGCTGCGCAGACGACGACGTCCGTGCGCAGCCGTTTGTATTTTACCCGTAGCGCGCTGCGTACGTCTTGCACCGATCGATCGATCACTACCTATCCACTCGCCGGTGCCGCTAGGCAAATGCGGTGGGCGCCCGGCGCCTACAGCGCCGGCCGGGCGGTCTACGTGGTCCTCGTCGCGGCGCTGTGGAGCGCCTCGCTGACCCCGCGCGCGGCGCCGGCGGACGACCTCGCGGGGGACCGGGCGGCGCTGCTCGCGTTCCGGGCCGCGGTGGGGCCGCGCCTGCCCTGGGACGCGGCGGCATCGTCATCATCGCCGTGCGGGTGGCGTGGCGTCACGTGCGACCCCGCGGGCGCGCGCGTCGTCGCGCTGAAGCTCCCGGCGTCCAGCCTCGTCGGCGTAGTGCCCGTCGGGACGGTCGGGAACCTCACGGCGCTAAGGACGCTGTCGCTCCGCCTCAACGCGCTGTCCGGTGGGATCCCCGACGACATCGGGAGCTGCGCGGAGCTCAGGTACCTGTACCTCCAGGGGAACCGGCTTGATGGGCAGATACCGGAGGGGTTCTTCGGCCTCCGGTTGCTGCTGCGGCTCGACCTCGCCGATAATCGCATCGCCGGCGGGATCTCGCCGGAGTTCAACAAGCTCCAGAGGCTTGGGAGTCTGTACTTGGAGAACAACAGCTTGAATGGCACGCTGCCGTCCAGCCTTGACCTCCCGAAGCTTCAACTCTTCAACGTGTCCGGAAACAACCTCACCGGCCCTGTCCCTGATTCGCTCGCCGGGATGCCTGCCAGCGCCTTTGATGGGACAGGGCTCTGTGGCGCCCCTCTAGCCCCGTGTCCAACCCCTCCGCCGCCGCCGCTGCCTCCGTCACCGCCGCCTCCTCCTCCGGCGGCTGATAATGGTAGCAACAGCCGGAAGCTGTCCACTGGTGCGATCGCCGGCATTGCTGCGGGTGGTGCCGTGGCGTTCTTGGTCTTGATCGCCGCGATCTTCTTCCTCTGCTTTCGGTGTCACAGGACAATGGCTGAAAAATCCGCGGCGGCGGCGGCCGACGGCGACCTGGACGCGTCTCCTGACTCTGTCACCGTGGCCACCGTGGACAAGAAGTGCGCCACGAGGCGGTCTTCGCAGGCCACGGCGGCCGGCGGCAACGCCAAGAAGCTGGTGTTCTTGGGAGCGGCGCCGGACACGCCGTACGATCTGGAGTCGCTCCTGCACGCGTCGGCCGAGGTGATCGGGAAGGGGTGGCTGGGCACGACGTACCGCGCCACGCTCGAGGGCGGCGCCACCACCGTGGCCGTCAAGCGGCTGAGGGCGGCGCCCATCCCGGAGCGGGAGTTCCGGGACAAGGTGACCGCGCTGGGCGCGCTCCGGCACGAGAACCTGGTGCCGGTCCGCGCCTACTTCTACAGCCGGGAGGAGAAGCTCATCGTGTACGACTTCGTGGGCCGCCGGCAGCCTCTGCTCCTTCCTCCACGGCAGCGGCGCCGGCGCCGGTGCGAGTCCCACGCGACTCGACTTCGTCGCGCGGGCGCGCATCGCGCTGGC
The DNA here is from genome assembly GCA_015847255.1 of Hyparrhenia diplandra. NCBI lineage: Eukaryota > Viridiplantae > Streptophyta > Magnoliopsida > Poales > Poaceae > Hyparrhenia > Hyparrhenia diplandra. The sequence goes on along the minus strand of JADLZK010007667.1, from coordinate 136,889 downwards.
GGCCGCGCGCGGCGTCGCGTTCATCCACGGCGCCGGTGGTGGCCGGTCGTGCCACGGCAACATCAAGTCGACCAACGTCCTGGTCACCGAGACGCGCGACGGCGCCTACGTGACGGACCACGGCATCCTCCAGCTCGTCGGCGGGCACGTGCCGCTGAAGCGCGTCACGGGCTACCGCGCGCCGGAGGTGAGCGACCCGCGCAGGACGTCGCAGGAGACGGACGTGTACGGCTTCGGCGTGCTGCTCCTGGAGGTGCTGACGGGGAAGCCGCCCGTGAACTCGGTCCCCGGGAGCACCGACGGCGTGGACCTGCCGCGGTGGGTGCGCACGGTGGTGCAGGAGGAGTGGACGGCCGAGGTGTTCGACGCCACCATCGCGATCGAGGAGCGCGTGGAGGAGGAGATGATGCGGCTGCTGCAGCTCGCCATGGACTGCGCCGACGATCGGCCCGACCGGCGGCCGCGGATGGCCGACGTTGTGGCGAGGATCGAGGTCATTGTCGAGAGCGCGCTCCTCAAGTACGACACGGATGACGACTTCCACAGCATTTCTCCCTGACAATATCATTTCAGCGTGATCGTTCGTTCTTAGCGATTCATCATTCTTCTCTCTAGTGATTTTATTTGCAAATCTTTGGGTGCACATACATAGTGCGGTGATGTTAATGAATCTTCAACATGTTCATAGCATTTGTCATTCTTCATTACGGTATTTCTCTGTGAAGGCATGCTACAATTGTCCTGTGGAGTTCTTGCGTTCCAACCAACAAAGAGCCAAAACCATACTTGGACGCCTATTGTCAGCCTAACATTGAACGTCGGTCAGTGTCCGACGGCTGCAAAAAATGTGGCGGTTTCTACTGTACTATCTTGACACGGTCAGTCAGAGAGTCAGCCATCCCATCGCTGTTTTTCAGCAGTACAGTGAAGGCGTCGGAACGTCTTGAAGGCTTCAAACCCCTGACCTGGTTCAGACGACTGTCGCTATCCCAGGAACGGGAAAGCTTGGTCGAACAAAGTCGGCACGGCGAGGCGACAACGGTTACAGTTACAGCAAGGTTGCTGGTGAACGGTTTGAGTTTGATGGTTGTCGAGGACTGGCATCGTTGGAGTATGTCGTTGCGTCCGTGGAATGAGAATGGAATGTGGTGGACGGTTCGTCCTGATCCCGGCTCTGAACTTTGAACATCTGAATAATTGAACAAACTCTGAACTTGGGAGAATTTCTGATTGACGTGTTCTAAGATTCGATGCAGGTACAGCATTTTTTTCAGGACCAGATACAGAGCTTCGTATAATATAAATTTGGTGGCTAAAAAATCAATATCATCTTACAGGCACTTTTAACACAAATCTATGGATGTAAGTTTTATGGTCTAAACTTTAATACAACTTCACTAATTGTTAGTCAAGTTTATGAAATGTAAGGGCCTGTTTGGTTCCATTGACTAGGGACTAGAGACTAGTTAGGGACTTATTATTAATCCCTAAAGATGTTTGGTTCAAAGGACTAATGAGGGACTAGAGCTGGCGACAAGAGTTCAAAACACAAATGAGTTGATGACTGACAAGAGCACAGACTAGTCCCAATTAGACTCTCAAGAGGGGCTAATGGACTAGGGGACTAGTTGGGACTAAAAAATTAGTCTATTAGTCTTGTTGTTGGATAAATTAGGGAATAATTAAGACTAAAAATTAGTCCCCTCCCTGTAGGAAACAAACAGGGGCCTAAGTTTTTCTCTGGCATAATACGATTACTACTTTTGGACGGAGGCTACGGTCTTCAAGATGGAAAGACGTATCGTGACGAAGAGCTGCGACTCAACGTTCACGGCACTTTGAAGAACATGAACATACAATTTCTTTTCGTGGTGCTTGTGCCCGTAGCAAAAAAGGTGTACACAAACTACTACAATCTCTATTCCTATGGGTATTTAATTAGATCCCTGTCACAGTGCAAACGTGGGCCGGCCCAAGAGGGGCTAGGGCGCCGCGCGCCAGGGAGAAGGGGCGGCAGCGGCGCCACTGGCCACGTCACCATCATCTTTCCATCAAATAAAATCAGGTAGAGTTCTCAAAAAAAAAAAAGGTAGAATAAATAAATTTGCATCGAGTTAGGAAATAAAATTAGATTTGGTTTGTAAAGAGCTATTAGGAAATAAATAAGTTCTTGCTTTAAAAAGGTATTTCAATATATAAGTAAACCTTTAGAGATTTATTCGATTACAAGTCCCCTGAAGTGGGCTATAAATATTAGGGAGATGTAACCTCTTGGGACAAACAATAAAGAAAATATTCCCCCTGCTTTTGCCATCAAACCGCCGCCGCCCCTGCCCTACACGCCGTCAGCGCGCCCCCCAGCCGCCGGACCGCCAGTCAGAGCTGTAACACGTGGTACTCAGAGACTAAGCCAATCCACCCACCACCCATGGCTCCCGAGATGTATGATTTCTTCATTGCCCTCAAGCGCCTGCTCGAGGAAAACTTCAAGAAAATCGACCGCCGCTTCGATGAGATTGAGGCTCGCCTTCGCCACATGGAGAACACCATCGCCAACCCTCTGATCTACCTTCTACCACTACGCCCGACGACACCACCGGACGACCACGGCTGTGAAGGCCGCGGCTGACCACAACGCCCCATCAAGCACCAATGATGACGTCGACCACACCCCCAAGGGCGCTACCACCGCCGACACTGCAGCTATGGCCGCCCCCACTGGCAACACCGCCAGCCGAAGAGTCGCCGGTAGCATCGCCGCCAACCAGGACGTCATCGAGAGAAGGACCAACGCCGCCCCAATGGGCGCCACCGACGACATCCCCAATGACTTGTCCTTGCCCACCGACGAGATCAATCTGCACTTCCTGGGCGATCCATAAACATCCAAGAGGGCGAAGCGGTCCGCCCACCCTCCGGCCTCCAACTCCGACCCTACCGCACGCATAGTATGCAGTTCGTTTGGAGGCCCCGACATATGACAGAGCAATCGATCTAGAGCACTGGATCATGAAGCTAGAGATGTTGTTCATGCTACTGCAGTACCACAGCCTCGAGGACTACGTTCGGTACGCCACATTCCATCTTACAAGTACTCTCCCTCAAAGTGGACTAATAAGGGTTAGTGTAGTGTCTTGTAAAATTCACCCTGTTGAGGGGATGATTGTAAAATGTCCTTCCTTGCCTATATACAGTGCTAAGGTATGAGAGCGAAGGGCTCTCTCCCTCTCACTTAAAAACCATCGCCAATAATACACTCTCTCTATGTTTGTTCAAACAGTAGTTTCAACACTTAAATGTTTAGATCTAGATTTCAGAAATACATAACTTGAAATTTTTGACTCTGCCACTTTCTCAATGAGATTAGACGCCACCTTCGAGCAACACATTTATCCAACAAAGAACAATTTATTACATCCATAAATTGTTATTTCAAAATAAATCATATCTTACAGAGGACTCTGTGAGTGAAGTGGGTAGCCTTCTTGGGTGTACGAGAATGTCACTCAACATTACAATTTCTTCATCACGAGGTTCAATTATAGGGCCTATAGTGCTTTGTGCTAACAATTGTGTCAGAATTGACTGTTTAACAAGTGGCAAGGGCAAAAGCAAGATACCGCATTAAGCACACCGGATCGACCGGATTGAAGAAAAAGGAACAATAAGGTTCATATTGATTGTAGAGAAACAAACTATTTTCTCTATACTGTTAGAATTAGAGTTTGACACCAAACTATGGTTGCATTATTGTGACTAGTTCCGGACAGCCGAATCTAGCCACAAGAGCTTTGGTCTATAAGCTGTGTCGTCGATTTCATCATGTAACATTTATGGATTTGTGGATGCCAATCCAGCAGGCATGTGGATTATGTACACTTACCGATTCAGATCAGAAAGAAGGGCTTTTGATAACCTCGAGCTTACCGTCCCTCGTCTTAAGTGGATAGATCTCTCAAGTACTGATTTGGCGTAACAACGTAACCTTGAAGTTTTAAGTGAAGATGATTATGCAATTGTTTTAAATTTGTTGAACCTGCCTCATGTAATTTATGTTGACACATGGAGTCAACATCTTAACCATATGTTACACTTTGGCTTGAAAGGGGACATTGAACGAGCGTTAAATTACAATGACTTTGAAGGATACATGTCAGCAAGAATACCGGAAATGGACATTGGTAGAAATTGAGATAACAAAGGAACAACATATCTGTCTAGTTGGATGACTTGCCTGCAGGTGACATCTGGTTTTTGTTCTTGAGGTATAGCTTTAGGAAGATAGTGATAAGCAACACTCTGTTGCTGGACATGGGGTAGAAAATCGTTGTAAAGCCCAGGGGGTCACCATTGATGGTGAAGGCTGCTGGACAGATTTGGAAGGTAGCTATAATGTCCAACCATGGGAGAAATATGCTTCTAAAGAAAGCATGACCCATTGGACCAACCAACGGGGTGCTCATTAGTGTCATGCAGTTGCTATTGTTGGCCGGTCCAAAGGTGCTGCTCAGTCAGTAACAGTTTCAGGAGTTTTCAGCTGTAGTGATTTCTTTATACCGGAAGGTTTGTACATTTAACCAGTTATTGATCTTTATACTTACCGTATTTTCATGATTGCTCCAAAATATGTCACCTTATTGAAATGTCTGTGAATTTATGTTACTAATGTAGTGGTGGAGAGATCTAAGTGGGGAACAAGCAGACTAAAAAGGAACACCATCTGTTGAGAAATTGGGCAAGCTGTGTCATCCTATCAGGTTATCCCAGATTTCACAATGGGGATGGTTCGGTTCGGCCCAATGGTGGCGAATTTACATTTAAGCGAGCTCGGTGGCTGTCGGGCGAGCGCGCGGCCAGCAGAGCGTGGTGGCGGCCAGCGAGGCGAGAACAAGCCCAGCAAAGCGAGCATTCATGATGGGGATGGTTCGGTTCGGCCCAATGGTTCTTCGAACCGGCCCAAAAATACGATCTGAATGGGCTCCATTTCTGATCCATTATGTTCATAATCAGTGGACCCTTTTGGATTGAGAGGTTCGATCCACTCCCCCTACCTCCCGTCCGTCTAGCGGCGGCGGCGGCGGCGCTATCTCCCGCCCGTCTGTCTGTCCGCCCCATCTTCTGTCTGTCACCGAGAGAAGCTCCGCGAACCTAACCCAGGCACCCAGCCAGTGGACAAGAAGATCCCGCCCCTCCGCAACGGCGGGCATGGACAAGGGCAGCTCCCGCAACGGCGGCCATGGATAGGGGCAGACTCCAGCCGGTGACAGCTGCTCCCGCTCGCTGGCGCCATCTGCACCACCAGCGAAGAGGATGACCGTCATGGACAAGGGTAGCTCCCACTCGTGCGCGTGGTCGACGCGGCTAGCCTTGGCGTACCCGCCAAGCATGACGGCGTCCAGATAGAGCCCTCGAGCAGCCGCGGGCGCCGCGCGGAAGAGTGTGCGCGCACGGTAGGTCCCTCTCCTTGAGTCGGCGGGCGACCATGGCGGCGTAGGCGGCCGCGACGTCACCGCACGACATCTCGTCGTCATCGAGCATGACACAAGTGGTCGCGCTACGCGGCGCACTGTCGCAGCGAATTAGCGGGATTCGCTAAGGTGCCGTGGAAGCGAAGGGTAGCAGTGCCGGTGGCGTCGCGCCTCCACCGCGGACGTGGGTGTCACCGTTGCTGGTGTAACCGGTGTCTCCACGAGCACGTCTCCGTGGAGGCAGACGGGACCTCGGGACGGTGCTGTGAGCATTGGATGAGGAGAGGGAGGAGGACATGTCGGCGCCAGTGAAGCATGAAGTATGGATCAATCCATACAATCGACTCGTGCACATGAACCAGCCAACGAAGCATATGGATCAATCCATTTCACCATAGCTAGCAATATGGGTCGCACATGGAGCTCCACTGGAGCATCCACGGTTAACCCATCCCCATCGTGAGCGAGCGTGCGTGGCAGCAGGCTCCAGTGAGTGCGACTGCGTCGTGGGCGGGCGCGGTGGCCGTCGAAACCATTGAGTCTCCCCAACGGCATTTGCGTAGTTTCTTGTGCATCGGTGCTAGCGTCGACTTGGTTTCGTTAAGAAGAAATCGTTTCTCTATCTGGGACTCTCTCTTCATTATTTATGTTGCCACCTCAGCAAAAAAAAAAAAAAAAAAACTATATTTGGATTTCCAGCGGAATTATCATTTAGGCAAGCGGTTTGCCCTAGGAGCTAAGCCATTTGTTGATGTGACAATATCTACTCTCATTATCTTGATAACTATACAATTTGCTGAATTGTCAAGATTTAATGTAGACTTGGGGATGAAAATGATCGGTAGGAGGCCAAATCACGTTCATTTTCATTTTTTTATCAAAAATAAAATCGATACGTTATTGTCGGAAACGAATACGGTATTCGGTAATTTTGAAAGCAATACAAATCAGAAAATACAACAATAACGATCGAAATCGATGAGAACGGTATCCACAAAAACGATCAAGTTGAACGTGATAATCAACCAACCATGATTGTTGATTGGCTAGAGTCAAGGTGATTTGAGTGGTTGATTGCCTTCTATACGCATGAATACTTATCATATAGTTTCTTTCAAAATATATATATAGTTTCTTTCAAAAAAAAAAAAATACTAGCCTTATGTGCTTGCATGTAGAGATTGGGATACTTACCATTGGTAATTACTGACGGTAATTACGGGCTAAATACGGAAATCTTCAAAAACGGTTGCAAGGCGGCGGAATCATTTTTGCTTTCATTTTCGATTATTTTTACCATTATTATTTTCATTCTTTTCATTATCTACCGTTTCCATTTAGGCATGAAAATTGAAAAAAAAAAAAACTCAAAAACGACTTTAGAAAATCCGAAATTATCAATTTTGTTTTCGTCCAGTAGAGAGATTAGAAAACCTCACGAAACCTAGTTACTCGTGGATCGAGAACGAAAGAGATTAGAAAAGATTGTGGCTCGTACCATCTCTTCGCAAGATCGAGGCCCAGCAATACCTTGGGCTGGAAAAGGCCCTCCTTATACATCACATAACATCTTTACGTTGATCGATATCCACGCGCTAGTGCCATTGGTTTATTTTCACTCTGTGGGCTGATTGGCTCAATACTTTTCCACGGCCTCTATGGCTGCGCTGGTTTCCGTTTTTATTTTTACTAGCAAACATGCCCGTGCGTTGCAACGGGAGGTGCAACTTGTTAGAAAATTTATCCAACAAACGTGTGATGCTCGAACTCTTAAATACAAGCATCAAACACGTTGACATTTATCCATTGATCAGCTCTGCATTTCGATTTATTTTGAGGTTAAATTTTAAATAGTGTTTGAGATTGCATCATATATTTTTGTCTTTGCATTGAACTCTAAGGTTAACAATACACATTTTATTCTTAATTTTTATTTTCCTCTATCTTTTTTTTTTCTAATGAATTTTACTCTTTATTGGGGTTTTATTAAATATTTTGTGAGTTGATGGCTTAACATGAATTTGTTCAACAATATATACATGATATACAATATGTCCGAAGTTGTTTCCCTCGTTGTACTTTTCAGATTATATATTGTGAGCTATGTTTTTTTTTTTTGAGAATTGCACAGTACAACGTAGACGCCACAACGCCACGCACGCACACACACTCCCCCTATGAACACACGCCGCAAACCCTACCCCTATGAGCACCTCCGGAAGGACCGAGCACCCTAAGCAGATTTGGAGATTCTCGAAGTCACCATAGGCGTCTCGTCGTCGACGGGAACGCCGCTACCACTTGATGCATAACGCCGGTAAATCTTGGAAAAATCCCAGGAAAAGGTGCGAGCACCGGATTTGAACCCTAGTGATTATTTTTTGAAAAAAATTGACAGAGCTCTGTCTTTCAATTAAGCTAGGAAAAAGAGAGTTTTATGTACAGGGAGTTTTCATTGTCTATTGCATCATTTGTGTAATATTTATAATATCCTTCCCTATTTAGATTTATTTAATTTCTTTGTACGCTTGAACGTTGATATCTATATATTTTCAAGATGTTTTGTAAGAATTGTATTTACTTGGTTAAATTTTAGTCAAGTTGACCGGTACGAATCCTATAATTATATAGTTTTTTTTTTGGGATGAAGGGAGTATAAGATAATCTTATTTTCCTTGACTATTTGTAAACGATTCGATGTTCTATCAGGACCCCTTTCCTAGTATGATCGTGTTGTTTAAATTTTCTTATATTTATAAATATCTTTATTTATTTAAAAATCAAGCATCCGAGATGCTGTCCATCCGAGATCACGCACGGACAGAAGTGCGAAGTCACGGCCCACTGACCCAGGACGCGAAGTCATGGCCCAGTACAATGCCATGCAGCGCTGTCATCCGCAGTCCGTACGTGCGTTCCTTTTGGCAATTTAGGGATCACGAAACCAACACTACCTAAAACCAAATCGGATCCGTTAATGACAAGAGGATTAGGCAGGCAGGACTCTTTTTCAGCGTGTCTATGGCAGACAAAACAGGCAGAAAAAAGGTGAAAAAAAAGTGGTACTGAAATTTTTCCTCTTTATTAATAGGTATATAGATTTTCTCTGTCGATATTTTCTTTGATATATATATTTCTATTGTTCTCTGCATTTTGCTTAACTAGCAAAGATGCCCGTGCAATGCAACGGGAGAAAAAAAAAACTATACACATTTATGCAAAACGATAACATGAATGGCACATATCTACTTATGCTTTAAGCTTTTATAATTTATTTTGTGATGACCGTGACATCCATAACATATAGGTTCATGTTGAGAATAAATAACAATGTCCTATTAAGCTTGTATCGAATTAAAGTACACCTTGCATATTTTTTCATTTCATTGCAAAGTGCGTAATTATTTATAAAATAAATATTCCATAAGTCATAACTTTATTTTTTTTTTCATACTACACATGTAGTCATATGACTCAATATCGACCATTGTAGTTTTTTTATGCACCATACCAACCTTCTTTTTACTTTGTTCCATGTGTAAAGGATTTATCTTTCCGCCAATCATTATGATAAAAGACCTCTCTTGATTTTTCACACGGTAGTCCTCACAAAAGTTATATAAATCCATTTGTTCAGATTTTTGGTAGACAACAATCTGCCCAAGATTCCGATTCATGTAATAATTAGTTGTACTTTTGACTAATCCATATTTTAATGAAAATAAATTTTGTTTCTAATTACTACATAATAATTGCTGAAAAGTATGAGTTATGCACGCACCAGGGCTTGTCTTGGGTCAGAACTCAGAACAAGCTAGTGTATTGCATAGTGGTCTATATTTCTGTGAACTTTGTCGAACATGGACATGTGGATCTGGTCTTTGTAGTGGAACAGTGTGTATGACGTAGACACATGAGCTCTGAGTAGAGGATGATTGATACTTGGGTTATCATTTTTGTGTTGAATCTCAGTATTCGGACGCGGACTCATGAGCTCCAAAAATTTTGTATATTGGACACGTGGATCCAGTCATAGCGGAACCTTGCATATGGTGCAGGCACGTGGATCCAATCATAGCAGAACCGTGCATTTGGCGTAGACATGTGAGCTCCGAGTAGATGATGATTCATTTCGAATGTAAGCATAGATTGACTGTTTGTAGAGGTGTTCAAAGGGATAGAATGTATGTGTGCATTCCTAGAAGATGAGTGTACGAACATGCATGCGCTATTGGACGAAGCCTTCCTAATTTAGCAACGAATTTTAATTAATCATTTTATTGTTGTAGTGTTATTATATCCTGTATATACAGTATATTGAGTCTACCTGCTAGTCTAGTGATCGAGTGGAATTTTGGTCTAGCTTTTTGTACTGGAGTTTCCATCCAAGTTCTATCCTATTTGTTGTCGAGATTTTTTTGTGCCCTAGTACGGTCCGACTGCAGTATTTTTACTGGAGATTTTTGGATTGTACGATTCCTCAAAGGGCTGTAAAGTTTCAGCCCAGAGTGAAAAAGATCCACAAGAGAGGCCCACCTGGCTCAAGACATTTTACATCAGGAACCCGATCTATGTCAAAAACTATTAAGACCCTCCCACCTTTTTCTTCTCTCTAGCACCTTTATATCTGGAACCTTGTACTTTTTAGTATTCTCCTCCCCTCTCCTATAATCTCACGTAGATACTGTCAAAGCCTAGTACGGTACAAAAGGGAGAGGCCGAAGAAAATAGCGGTGGAAAAAAAACGGCAGACGGAAAAAAGATGGACAAAGAATTTTTATTTCTTTATTAGTAGTTATAGATAAAACTGTTCCATACATTCAATTATAGTTCACTGTGGGTCGACTCGACAAAAGTGATGCAAGACGGTTGTTGATATTTATTACACCGAGCCAGCTTAAATAGCCACTGCAGACTTTACTCAACTTCGTCATGCATCTTGACGAAGGAAGCTCCGACCGCAGAAACGGCTCAGGCCAACCCAACACCAGATGGCACCAAAAGGAACATGTGTCATGCCAGTGCGAAAGGTGGCATTTTTTGCCCCATTCTATTTGGCCATTTGTTCACATCAACACAAAAAGATGAGGCGCGTGCTATAAAAATGCTGTTGTATTTGTTTTGGAGGCCGAAACTATATTGGATTTCCAGCGGAATAATCATTTAGACTATCAAGAACATAAAGAATAAAAGAAAATATATAGATATGCCTCAGGATAAGGGCTTGCCTGGTCCCTGCTCTCGCAACCAAAATCATGAGGAGGCGTGACATGGACACTTCGAACACGGGTCGCTCGGTCGCAAACATCAGATGCAGCTTTCAGCGCAGGAGAGCCACACGGCAGCAACAAAATATCAAGCCGTGAATCAGTTCGTAGCACGAGCAGATAGTACTGGTACAGTACCTTCAAAGAAAAAACGAGTATATCAAGATCACTAAACCGACACTTGCTTTTGGTTGTTCCTGCTTTGGCATGTGTGTGGGCCCTATGTTGTTACGATACATACCCCTCACTCATACTACCTTCACTCCTTTTCCTTTGCAGCCAGCCGGTACTCTATGATTTCCTCTTTGATGGCGGCGTCCCTGGATGCCATAGTCGATTTCAATGGGTCAAGGAGGTTTTTCAGATAAATAAAGGATATAAAAATATAGCCTCTATGTCCACATGGAATATATATTGCAAAAAGGTATAAGAGTTTTTAGCCTCGGAGCTTCAAACCTGAAGAGCATAAAACAACGAGAAATAAGAGAGAGCTCAAGGTTCTAAAGATTGAAAGACAAAGTTTCAGGCGCCGCTCCGATGAAGATCTTCTATAGTTGGCACTGAGGCGACGCCACTGGACTGCAGATAGGAGAAGACGCCATGGCCTAGTGGCGCACGAAGACCGCCTCAATGCTAGGAGCATGAGTCCATAGACTATATCATCGCCGAGTGCTCCTTCTTGCGCCAAATTTGGTGGACCATCCCGACGACTCTTGGCGCCGACCGCTCTTAGGTCGGGAACATGTTGTTGCTCGCATGGTGGGACCAATGGCACGTAAGATGGTACGACGACAAGCAGAAGGGGGCCGACTCACTGTTCGCCCTGGTGGCATGGAAAATTTGAAAAGAAAGGAACACACGATACTTTCGTAGCACCATATCCACCACCACCCAGCTCCTAGCCACCATATCAAGCACACCGCCGATCTATGGATCCAAACCGTGGTGTACAAACTTAGTTGTCTAATCCGTGAGTAATCGGTTGAGAACTCTTTGCGGGGAGGCTGTGTTCGTGCGATGTAGTGTGTTGTAAAAAACTTTTTACTTAAATATAAAGATGTACGAACCTTTTGCGTATTAGTTTCTTGTATGTCCTTTCCTTCAACTTATTTTGTCTTTCGCATAACAGAACCTCGCCACGTCACCTTTCTGAAACCAAGAAACGGCTTATGTCCCTATCCTTATCAGGGTTTAACGCATTAGTGAGAATCATGATACATTGGCCCCTCAACCCGGCCCTCCACATGCACGGAGCAGCAGTTATGTCATATCATTGTCGCGCCCTCGTCGTCCACGGTCCATTTCTCCACCCGGCCTTCTCCCCCGGAGCTGCTCCCTCGCTCGGAGTTAGTGTCGGGTTGCCGTCGAGAGTTCTGCGGTTGCCAAGGGCGTCCGTGGAGAAGCGAGAGCAGCAGGCGACGATGGAGGAGCAAGGCGGCCAGGCGGCGTTCGGGTGGGCGGCCAGGGACGACACCGGCGTCCTCTCCCCCTACAACTTCTCCAGAAGGTAGGCGCAGCCTTGTCACTGTCGTTGGTCGTTCCACTGCTCAGCACTCTGTTTCTGCTCATGCGTGCTTCTGTTCTTCAGTAGTCAGTACTATATCCTATGATGAAATTGCAGTTCCTGTAAGATGTCTGAATATTGCTTACCTTCTCTACACAGTTTCAGATTTCTAAATCAGGGTACTTCTTTGTTAGAGGCTTACTGAACAGAGATTTTTTTTTAAAAAAAAATTAAAGTCGAAAAGAAAAGGGAGAGAATAAAATTCGTTACGCGTGTAGAATTGGGTGAGCTGAAAGTACAGAGTTCTTGCTGGCAGAGTTACTTACCTCAGTTCATGGAATCCATTTCCCTGGTTCCAATTTCAGGGTTCCTAAAGACGACGATGTCACCATCAAGGTGCTCTACTGCGGGATCTGCCACACCGACCTCCACATCATCAAGAACGACTGGCGAAACGCCATGTACCCCGTCGTTCCCGGGTAAAATCGAATTCCCTGCCAAATGTTGCAAACGATTTGCTAGATGCAGCAACAGTTGTAGGACTAGCTAGGATTCAGGCAATTACTGTCCTTTGACGACGATCCGTTGGTTGGCACGCGCGGTGCGCAGGCACGAGATCGTCGGCGTGGTGACCGGCGTCGGCGGCGGCGTCACGCGGTTCAAGGCGGGCGACACGGTCGGCGTGGGCTACTTCGTCGGGTCCTGCCGCTCCTGCGACAGCTGCGTCAAGGGGAACGAGAACTACTGCGCCGGGGTCGTGCAGACCTCCAACGGCGTAGACCACGCGCACGGCGGCGTGCCCACCAAGGGGGGATTCTCCGACGTCATCGTCGTGAACGAGCACTACGTGGTCCGCGTCCCGGACGGGCTGGCGCTGGACCGCGCCGCCCCGCTGCTCTGCGCCGGCGTCACCGTGTACAGCCCCTTGATGCGCCACGGCCTCAACGCGCCCGGCAAGCACCTCGGCGTCGTGGGGCTCGGAGGACTCGGCCACGTCGCCGTCAAGTTCGGCAAGGCGTTCGGGATGAAGGTCACCGTCATCAGCACGTCCGCGAGCAAGCGCCAGGAGGCCATCGAGAGCCTCGGCGCCGACGAGTTCTTGATCAGCCGGGACCCCGAGCAGATGAAGGTGTGCCGCCGTCACTTCTCCACGGCCACTGCCGCCGACTGCATTGGAATCTGTAACTAACTAACTAACGCGGGGACCTCTGATGCTCCTGATATATATGTGAGCTGCGCAGGCGGCGACGGGCACCATGGATGGCATCATGGACACGGTGTCGGCGTGGCACCCGCTCACGCCGCTGCTTGCGCTGCTGAAGCCGTTGGGGCAGATGGTGATCGTGGGCGGGCCGAGCAAGCCGCTGGAGCTGCCGGCGTACGCCATCGTGCCGAGCGGGAAGGGCGTGGCTGGGAACAGTGTGGGCAGCGTCGGGGAATGCCAGGCCATGCTGGAGTTCGCGGGGAAGCACGGCATCGGCGCCGAGGTGGAGGTCATCAAGATGGACTACGTCAACACGGCGTTTGAGCGGCTCGAGAAGAACGACGTCCGCTACCGCTTCGTCATCGACGTCGCCGGCAGCCTCGGCTCTGCTGCCTAGCTAGGCATGGCTGAAAAGTTTAAATCGGAGCACCAATAATTAGCTACCGAATGATTGTCGACGCTTGTTGATGAGTTGGTGCTTTGTCATGGTTTTGTTTTGTGACTGATAGTTTGATGTACAAGTAAATAAATCAGAGGGAGACATGGCCGGTACCGTTGCCTTCTTTGGCTTATTAAGCTACTAATAACTGAAGTATATTGCTCGTGTAACACTATGTATAGTTGATAATAGTACAAGTAAAATAACCAAAATAACCACCAAACAAATATTTCTTTAACACATTATGAAATGTTATACTCCATTTCATAATAATATTTTCACAATTAAATTCAACATTTTCCTTTTTTTTCTAACCGTAGCCGTGCGTGCTGACCTGCTGGGTGTGTGATTTTTTTCCTTTTCTATAAAAATAATACAGAAAGAAAGAAAAAGCTGAACGGGAGAAGCATCATCGTTGTTTCCTTCTTTATACGGGCTCCGCTTCCATTGGGCTTACCAAGAAGATAATACAAGCTTTGGGCCTACTGACTGCCTCTCCGCATCCACTTGGCTCATGTGCGCTTTAGCGAGTGTGCTCACCATCGCCTGGTAACTCCAACCCCACGCGATGGTAATTTGACCCCTCCTTCTACTCGCCGCCGGCACCGCCGGTACATTAACCCCAAATCCTCAATTTACGATTATGAGATGCTTGTAGCTTATTGCTTTTGTTTTGCTTGCGTTAAAACAGAGCAGATATGTCACAAACCGGTTAGATTGAGCCGGGCCGTGACACGCCGGCGACGAACTCGAGGCAACGGTGACGGTGTCGGGGGCGGTGGGGCGGCGGCACCCTCCCTAGCGGTCGGCTGGGGGGCGGCGGTAGAGGTAGGGGCGGGGCGGCGGCGGTGCGGGCGGCGTCGGCGGCGGCGGGCGGCGGGCGGCGCGGGAGGCTGGGCGGCGGCGGCGGTTGGAGCAGCGAGAGAAGGCACGAACTTGTCTCCCCAAGAGATTACAGACCCCTTACTTATATAGCCCGGCTAGTGGGACTTGTAATCTAAGCAAGCCTCTATAAGGTTTCATTATATGATCGGAATACCTTTTACAAGCAATCTTTATTTATTTTTAATAAGAGTCTTCCTTATATGATTGGAATATCCACTTCACACACCAAAAATTCAAAGATAATCCTCACTTGATGACGGCAAAAAAGACAGAGACGGGAAGGTAGAGGTGGCGGCGGCGCAGGGGCGCCGGCCTCCCCCGCCGCACGCGCGCCTCCCTCCTCCTCTGGCCGGTCATGGCCGGTTGGGCACTCCTAGCTTACCCATGGCTGGCCTAATTCTGGCACATGACATCTCCCCACCGTTCGACGAGGCGGCGCGTCCACGTGTCGCCCAACCCACCAGGTAGGCGCGAAGGCGATGCCGATCGGGGATGTCACGACGCCGGGTCCGTAGCTGAGGATGAGAGGACCCGACTTGTCGTTGTCGTCGTTGCAAATGTTGGCGTCCTCGTCGGCGAAGGAGAAGTCGAAGTGCGGGTTCCCCGGTAGATGTTGAACTTATAGCTCAGCGGGGGCTGCACGAAGGGGCGATCCATCCATGCTTGCCGCATGACGGAGGCGCTGAGGATGCCGGAGAGCTCGAGCGTCTGGCGAGTGGTGTTGACGGTAGTTATTGACCACTTTTATATATATGGAAAGCTATCAAACATGGGATGAATGCTATTAAAATATTATTATTACTAATAATTTCCACGAGTTTTGGTGCACACTCAGTTTTGCGGAGAACTCGAAAGCAAGTAGAAACAGAGCTGAAAAGAGCTAAAATAGAGACATCGAAGAAAAGGACCAAATCAGGGCGATTGGTATAAATTCCAGGGGTCAAAATGTGAAGACAAGACACCTCGCCAAGGCCGGAACCTAGACTCCACCAAGTGGGGCCGGGCGGCACGGGGGTGGTGTCGCGTGGCACCCCCCTATGGAACCACGTGTCCTGCTTCCAGAACCTTCCTACAACCGACCTATGGAGTTGATCTAGTCCGTCCAATCAAGTCGGTTTGATCCAAGGGCTGAGATTCATCCTATGGGGCTATAAAAGAAGGGGCAGGCTACCCCCTGAAACCCCAAGTCATTATCCTCATGTTAGAGCCACAGAGCAATTCCAATTAGCTACCAAGGATATGATTACTAATTCTTAGAATTAGTCTATGATTAGAAATATAATAGATTAGACCTAGTAATGAATAGATTAAAGGAGCTCTGACATGTCAGATCTTCTCTGGTGTATTCTGTGGGATTAAGTTCTTCGCGAGAGGAACTTGCTCCTGAGATTCTCTGGTGAGTCAACTTCTTATTAAAGTAAGCGTTGGATTATATTGTTCTCCTTGTTTGCAACTCTCTTTTGAGTACTTTAATCTTGGTGATTTCTTGATTAAGGGAGTAATTTCTAGTGTGAGCGTGGTGCTTAGACTAGGGTTATTTGTGAATGACACTTGCTTGGTAGGGAATCAGTGGTAGTATCATAAAGGTGACTTTATAGCTTTATTGAATCCTCTGCAGCCCACTTCCCACCAAGAAGAAACGTTAGACATTGTCTGTTCTTAGTAGAGTAATTTTGTCTTACCCTATTGAGAATTAGCGTCCTAGATAGAACAATATGAAACAACACTTATGAGTGTTTGGATTAGATCCACTTGAGGAATCTCCTTTATCTGCTAGTTTCTTAAGTACCTTGATTGTGAAGTTTGGGTTAAGTTAGATCTTAGTTATATTCACCTACTGTTCCTTTGGGTTCGATATTAAAACCGGGAGTTTATATTTGGTGAAGTGCTACAACGTATTTCTATCTGTGCGCTTGCAGATATCTATATCTTTATTGTGAGCATATAATAAATACCAACAAGTGGTTGGAGGGGCCTGGAAGGTATACGTCGTTGGCACATGTACCTTCGCATGTATGTGCCTGCAGAACACATGTCGGATTGACGTGGGCGGTGACGAGGAGAGGCGTAGTAGACGGTCGTAGAGCAGGTCGCTGGCCGTCTTGACGGGCAGCCCGACCTGGAGCGCCGGGGCACTCGGCGCGTCGACGACAACGTTGTCGATGTGGAGGAACTCTTTGTCGTGGTTGTCTTAGAGGAGGACTGTGACATCCTCGAGCCTGGCGTTTGGGCGTGCCTGTAGGAGAAGCACGTTCGCCGGGAATGTCTGGTCTTCGCGTGGACGGTTCGGGAGGTCGAAGCCCACTACAATGCCATGTAGGGGGGCACCACCTTCTAGGAGGAAGTCCTGCAGGAGCTCCGAAGCTGCGGGCATGTAGTAGCGGTGGAAGTACCTCATGATGCCGTAGAAGAGGCTCCACTCTGGTGTAGTCACCTGAAGCTCGATGGCGCTAGCAATGATGTCGAGCTCCTAGTTCGACGTGGTACCCAGGTGCAGCTCGGTGAGGAGGTCGCCCGACGTCAGGTCGTCGATCACCTCCATAGCAGCGCCAGCGCCGCCGCCCCGCACCCGATTGGCCAGTGCAGCGTCGATGTTGCCGCCGATGTGTCGGTGGCGCCGTGGAAGTGGCGGTGCGGTGGTCACCGACGTCCTGAACTGCTGGCGCCAGCAGCTCGTCGTCCTAGCATCAAGCAAGGTCGATGGCCTCCATCGAACGAGGCTCGAACCACTCGGCGTCGTGCGGCGTGTCGCGTAGGCCACCAACGAAGAGGTCGACGCGGTGACAGCGGCTCTCAAGGTCCATGCGAATCGCATAGCCCTCGAAGGCGGCGATGTAGTCGTCCAGCTTGCCCTCCTGAGCAGGAGGCGCAAACTCCCTAGTGGTGTCGATGATGGGGGTCCGAAGTCGCGTCGCAGGTAGTGGGTGAACGCATCCCACTCGACCAAGGGCCTCCTCCGGGACAGCTGTTGAACCAAACTGCAGCAAGACCCGTCGGATGGAAGGCAAAGATACCGGCGTAGAAGTCGGGGTCAATGTAGTCCTTCGGCTTGAACAGCAGCTCCATCTTGCGTATCCGGAGGTCGGGGTTGTTGCTACCGTCAAACTCGGGGCGCGTGCGTGGTAGAGAGAGGGGGTAGGTTCGGTGACCTAGGGGCGGGGCACCGTGGGTGGCGCCACGGGCGGGGGCGCCGCGGGTGGTGCCGTCTTCGGTCGGAGAGTCCTGCGCAGTTGCGGGTGTCGGTGGAGAGGAAGAAGCAGCCCGATCTTTGTAGTGTCGTCGATGACGATGTCGGTGACGGCCGGTGCGTCATCCTCGACAGCGTCGTTATCCTTGTCCCGATGGAGGATAGCGGGATCGGAGTCGTCGCCGTTGTCGCAGTGCGAGGGCGGCGCCGGGGGGTAACGCCAGGGGGCCGTCCGCGGCGGCGGGCGGCTGCCGCCGGGCTGTCCTCTAGCGCTGTCGTCGTGGTCGTGGAGCGAAGGGGAGGTAGTGGAATCCACGAGGTGGTGTAGACGTACTCCATGCGACGAAGACGCGTCTCGATCTCATCGAAGCGGTGAATGATCTTGGCGCAGTTGACGTCGAGGACCTCCTTCAGCGCTGTGGTGAACGCTTGCATCTCGGGAGCCATCAACCGTGGGAATCGTCCCCGGTCTCCGGATACCAGGTGTCATAAACCGGTTAGAGTGGGCCGGCCGTGACACGTCGGTGAGGAACTCGAGGCGGCGGTGACGGTGTCGGGGACGGTGGGAGCGGCGGTGCCCCTCCTGGCGATCGGCTGGGGGTGGCGGCGTAGCGGCGGTGGTGGTTGGAGCAGCAAGGGAAGGCACGAACTATTTTTTTATTGCTTATCTCCTCAAGAGATTACAAACCCCATACTTATATAGCCCAACTAGTGAGACTTGTAATCTAAGAAATCTCTATAAGGTTTCCTTATATGATCGGAATACCTTTTACAAGCAATCTTTATTTATTTCCTAATAAGGATCTTCCTTATATGATTGGAATATCCACTTTACACACCAAAAATCCTAAGATAATCCTAACTTGATGACGAAAACGAGAGACGAAGACGGGGGGAAGGTGGAGGTGGCGGCGGCGCAAGGGGCGCCGGCCTCCGTGCGCGCACGCGCCTCCCCCTCCTAGGCGGCCGTGGCCGGTTGGGCCCTCCCACTACTACAGAATTGAACTTGCGCGGCATTTAATTTTTATTTTCTACGGGCGGGCAATTTTAAAACCGCCACGCAAAAATAGTTGGCGTGGCAGCCCGGCCGGAACAACGCCCGCCACGGTTAATCGATTAACCGTGGCGGGCATTGTAACTTGCCCGCCACGGTTAATAGATATTACCGTGGGCGGGCATTGTAAAGTGCCCGCCACGGTTAATGTATATTAACCGTGGCGGTTATATTACAATGCCCGCCACGGAAAAGTCTGCTCTATAAATACAGCCCCAACCTTCTTCTTCCCCACGGGATTTTCGCCATTTTCTAGGGTTTTGAGCTTCAAAACTCTAGAAATCACCATTTCTCAGGGGAAGGTTTTGCCCTTGGTTTGATTGAAGTTTGGCACCGTTAGGGGTATTTCTCCTCTTTCTCCCCTCTTTTCTCTCCCCCTCTCTCCCTCTTTTTCTCTCCCTCTCTCTCACCCCTCTCTCTCCCTTTCTTTTTGAGATCTAGTTTTGATCTCAACCTCTCTCTCTCTCCCCTCTCAAGTTAGCTCCTCTCTCCCCTCTCTCCCTCTCCTTCTCTCTCTCCCTCCCCCTCTCTCTCCCTCTCCCCCCTCTCTCTCTCTCTCTCCCCCTCTCTCCTCTTTCTCCTCCCCTCTCTCTCCCTCTCAAGCTAGCTCCTCTCTCCCCTCTCTCCCCCTCCTCTCTCCCTCTTTCTCCTCCCCCTCTCTCTCCCCTCTCATTTGAAGTGTACGTGGTCTTTTTTCATCGATATTTCGATCTCTAATCATCGATCGCACTCTTTGTTTTGGTTTAATTAATTTGAGTAGGCCGTCGACCATGGCGCCCGAATAGGGACTGGATGTACAGCCGAGGATGAGTTTGGAATTAGTTGATCATATGCGAAAAGAAGTTTACGCCCGTCGCGCGAAGCATCGAATCGGTCGGGTTCGAACTAATGGTGTGCCCGTGCTATCGGTGCAAGCATCTGTTCTTACACAAGGATGACGATGTCGTGGAGCACTTGGTGCGGTATGGTTTCATCGAGGGGCCGAGGTACACCCGTGTGGGCGTATCATGGTGAAAAAGAACCAAGTGTCGCGGCCGGTTCATCACGGAGGACCCCGTCGACCGCAACGACGGAAAACAACGGTGGTGGACGAAGGGCGTGAAAAAGTTGATAATCGCGATTACATCACCGTAGATGAACTGCTTGAAGACATTGCGGGGCGACAATGCGGGTGGAGATGATGGTGAACAGTCGTTGTTGATGACATGTCACCCGAGGATGCTTGCTCTTTTCGAGGACATTGCTAACCTCAAAGATGAAGATGACGTGTTGTTTGGCAATCCAAGGTGGCTCGAGAATTTTAGACGGATGAAGCGGCGGCAATTGACCCTCTCTACAAAGACGACGGCAAATGTCCGAAGGATTGCACGGTGCTACGTTTTAACCTAACGATGTTGATGATGAAGGCTCGCCACGGGTGGTCGAACCGCGAGCTTCAATGACTGCTACGGTACCTCGGTGACACCTTTTTTTTTGAGGGAATAAGGTGCCCGCCAATACCTATCGGGCGAAGAAGCCGATTCGTCCGGTGGCGATGAAGCTTAGGAAGTTTCATGCGTGCCCAACCACCGTATTCTATACCGGGGTGACTATGCGGACTTACTGGCGTCCGCGATGTGGCGTGAGTCGTTACAAGAGGAATGCCGCTCGCCGTGCCACCGATGAGGAGGGACCGTCGAGGGGCCCAAGAAGCGTAAGACGGGCAAGAAGAAGTAGATGCCACCTCCCGAGGACGAGGAAGAAGAGGGTTACACCCAGGGAAGATCCCCGCCCTATCGGTGTGGTACCTACCCGTGCTCGATCGCTGCGTGCAATTTTTGGGAACCCGTGAGGATGCCAAGCTGATGTCCCGCATGCATCAGCGGAACGCCGCGAAGGGCGATGGCAAGTCGCGACACCCCCTCGGATGCCAAAACGTGGAAACACATCGATGACATGTTCTCGGAGTTTAGGGGCGAGCCGGGAACGTAAGGTTCGCTTTGAGTACCGACGGGATGAATCCGTTCGGAGACCTCGGTAGCTCGCCGCGACCTGGCGGTCACCCTCACCATATACAACCTGCCTCCCTACGAGTGTCCGGCGCAAATATCTTCTTACGGCCATGCTCATTTCCGGACCAAAGCAGCCGGGCATTGATATAGATGTGCTCATTGAGCCAGTCTTGGAGGATTTGGCGGAACGTGGAAAGGGGTCAAGGTTATGGATGCGTCCGAAGAGAAGAAGTTCACTCTAAAGGCCATGATAATGGTCACCATCGATGATTACCCTGCTCTCTTTTCATTGTCGGGGCAGATTAAGGGGAAGAGCGGCTTGCACGGTTGCATTGAGAATACCTCCCCACTTACCCTAGCGGATCCCAAAAGACGGTGTACATGAAACATCATAAATTCCTCTCGCAAAGAACACAGTACCGGGAAACATCGATGGATGAGTACTTTGACGGCGAGCCGGTCGGTGAAACGGAGGAGCCGGACGGGGGTAAAAGTACGGGCCAAAGGTGTTTGAAATGGTGAAGAACATAAACCACGAGTTTGGAAAGAAGAAGAAAGCCGGTGAGCCAAAGGCAAAGAAGAAGCGGAAGCGGAACAAAAAAGGCAAGAAGAAGAAGAAGAAGAAGAAGAAGAAGAAGAAGAAGAAGAAGAAGAAGAAGAAGAAGAAGAAGAAGCGTAAGGTAACCCAAACCGGCACCGGCCAAAGTCCCATTCAAGAAGCAATCGATTTTCTTCAAGTACCGCCATACTTTGGAAGATGCTCCATACACCCCATGCCATCGATAACATGCATCTACGTAAGAATCTCTTCGAGAGCTTGGTCGGGATTTTCCTAGACATCAAGACTAAGACGAAGGGCGGTGTCAAGTCACGTCGAGGATCTTGCCGACATGGGCATCGGGCCCGAACTTCACTTGACACCCTCGGGAATAGCGGAAAAGTCGACCTTCCGGCCCTTGAGCTACAATCGACACGGGATGAAAAGAGGGATTTTTGCAAATGGCTCGGGGATGTCAAAGTGCCGACTGGTTTTCGTTCCAATCAAGAGCATTGTATCGATGAAAGACCTCACACCGTCAAACTTCAAGGCCCATGACTGCCATGTCATGCTCGACGGTGTTCCTTCCAATTGTGATTAGGTGCATCGCCCCCGAGTTCGTGAAGATGGTCGTTACACGCCCCCGTGCTACTTTTTAATCGCATCACGTAGAAGGTCATCGCTGAAAATGACCTCCCCGCACCGAAAGAGTTCATCGCGGAGACTATATGCCAGCTCGAGATGTGCTTACCACCGTCTTTCTTTCTCGATATTATGCCACACCTCATGATACACATGGTCGATCGGATAGAAGAAGCGGGGCCTCTCTACCTGAACGAGATGTGGACAAACGAGCGCTTCATGTCCTCTCTTAACAGATCCGTCCTTAACCGCATGTACCCGAGAGGGCTCTATGATCGAGGCATACACAACACAGAGGGCCGTTAATCTGGCTGGCACTAGATACATCCGGGATGGAAATGCAATCGGCCTTCCCCGACCACCCGCCTGAAGGCAGGGACCGCGGGCATGGGCTGCGCGGGGAGGAAAGTACGGACCGATATTGACCAAGAAACAATCGAACAAGCCCATGACAGGCGCTCTCAACCGCTTAGTATCAATGGAAACGTGGGTGAGAAGCATCCGAGGAAATTCGCGGCAAAGCGTGGCCGGGCGCACGGACGGGTGGGTGCCGAGACAACACCGCTTGAATTTCACAACGTGGATCGAGAACGGGGGATACCCCTAAACGCTAAGATCAAGAATCGATGCTTGCATATGGCCCATCTAGCCAAATCATCACATGGCAAGGTTACGACATCAACGGATACAGGTTCCACACGAAAGAAAAGGACAACAAGAGCGGCGTCCGCGAACAGCGGTGTCGGTATGAGGGCATTGACATGGCCACCAAGGAACTCAAGACATACTATGGGCAAATCCAAGAGATTTGGGAACTTGATTATGGCGAGAGCTACGAGATACCCATCTTTCGGTGCCCGAGTGGGTCAAGCCAACGGCGGTTGACGTGGGCGAGGTAGGGTTAACCACCGTTCAGCTTCGAAAAAGTACCGGGAGATGATGAGTGGGTACTCGCAAGTCGCGTGGCCCTAGGTAGCCTACTACCCTAGGTGCCCAAATCGCGGGGTAAAAAGCAACTACATGCGGTCGTGGGAGGGAAGCAAAGGATCGTGGGAGCCGATGGAGTGCGAGAATCTGAAGAGTACAACAACTACGCGAGTTTACGCTCTTTACCGATCATCCAACCAAGATCAAGGAAGTCGAGACACGCGTGTGGGGAATGTCATCAAGAACAAGACAAAGCCCCGTGTGCCGCCGCGGACGGTCGAAGAAGACGATGGCAGCCCCGGCAAAAATAAGTCGATCCTTTTGTAATAGAACCAAATATGTAATGGAACCAAATATATATGTCACGACATTTATGTAATGGAACTAAAAATGTATTGGAAATCGCCGCACTTGCTCGAAACGCCCCCGACTTGTCAATTAAAGACTGTATTTTTAAATCATGCGAGAACTATCCAAAATTCAAGTTTCACATTTTTCATGGGTACACATACTCACGGGGAGGCCACACAAAAATTTTCAGAATTTTTGAATGAACATTTTCAATTGTTATGAATTTTACAAATTCATTTTTGTGAATCGATTTTGCATGGCGGGCATTTTACAATGCCCGCCACGGTTTGGTTCAATTAACCATGGCGGGCATTGTAAAATGCCCGCCACGCAAAAATGGCGGCGTGTATATAGGGGGGCGCCGTCCCCGAATCGCCCAAGTCCTTCGCCCCTCACTCACTCTCACCCCGAAGGCCCGCCAAATTCTCACCCGCCGCCGCCGCCACGCACCTCCCCTACCTCTCCGCCTCGCGCCTCGCCCTCGCCTCCCCGTCCCCTCCGTCCCCGTCCTCCCTCCCTGTCCTCCTCCCCCGTGCTCCCGAGATCCGCCGCCGCCCTAGGGCTGGGGAAACCCTAGCCGCCCGGGGACTCCGACGAGATCCGCCTCCCCTCCGTGCTCCTCTCCGACGAGGTCCGCCGCCCGCCCGGTGTGCTCCTCCCGACGTCCCGTGCCCGTCCTCGCCCGTGCGCTGTCCTGCGTGCCTCCCGTCCCTCAGCTGTGTGCCGTGCGCCGATCCTCCCCGACGTCCGCGCCCGTCCCGCTGCTGTGCCTGGCTGCTCCTCCCGCTGTCGTTCGCCGTTTTCGGGTGTGCTCCTCCCCGTCCCCGCGCCGGCCCGCCCCGCGCCGCTCCTCCCCCCGTCCGTGCTCCCGAGATGCTCTGTGATGCTCTGTGATGCTATGATGCTCCCGAGATGCTCTGTGATGCTCTGTGATGCCCGTTCGCCATTTTTTCTTTGTGATGCTCTATGATGATGGTTACTGATCATATGCGCCCCATGATGCAACTTAACATTTTTAGATTATTTATTAACCGAGCATATGCCGAATGCCACGCCCCATGATGCAACTTCACATTTTTAGATTATTTATTAATCGAGCAAATATTGATCTATATATTATGCCACTGTGTCACGAATGCCACTGCCATACTTTATCTATATTTGGGATTTGTGGTGACATTTCACGGCGGCGCCGTGAAAATTTAGCAGCCCTTCGGGGGTGAAAGTGAACGGGGCGGAGGACTTGGCCGATTCCACGGCCGGATGTCACATATATATGGTGGCTCTCTCTTTCTAACTCCTTTTAAGTCGCAACCTTAGACTCTATTTTCTCTACTACTTTGTTGAACTTCCGTGGCGGTTTTTTTTCGTTTTTCCGTGGCGGGCATTTACTATCTTTAACTATCTACTTGTGGCATTTGTAATGATTTGAATATTAATGCTGAGGCAGTGGCATATGCGATGATGTCAATATTTTTATGCTGAGGCAGCGGCGATGATGAAATGTCCCCATACTTGTGAGCGGCTAAACGAGGACGGCTTGTATAACATATACAAGCAACCAGTTTAGACGCGATGTGATAAGGATAGTTGGGTACTTCCGAGCCAAATACGCAGCTTTTACACACTTTTTTATTTTTACATATTTTTTTGTATTGTTACACATTTTTTTGTTTATTATTTTTTGTATTTTTGTATGTACTATGTAAAAGGAAAATATGTACCTATTTTATCTATTTCTTTGTAAATTTTTGGTTTTTTTTTTGTAACTCTTTTGTATGTTTAAAATGGAAAAATATATATGTAATCATGAGAGGAATACAATAAATATAATTTGAGATGACTCTGTGATGGCAATACTACATACTACCGCTGTACTTTACTTTTTATTATAAATTACTATAATAAAATGCTCAGTGTCTTCCCCAGAATCCAATGGCATCCGAACCAAGCCATAAAGATCGTGCAATAGGTGGCCGGAGCGAGGAGGATGTGGCCTCCACGTCCCCATTCTTCCACGGACAATGGATACGAGAGCGAACAATTGACACCAAGGCCACGGAAGAAACGTCTTAGAGAGGAAGAAATTGATCCGGACCGGCGGCCACGGGCCCGACACACGGGGTTCTCGAGTGGACAGCTACCATTGCTGCCTCTGCGTGCGGAGTTTGGTGAAGAGAGAGCTCCTCTGGTCAAAGGGGCAACCATCTCGTCCCACCCCCAAAGACTTCAGCGAGCACCACCTCCAAGAAGTCCAAGAAGTCGGGCTTCAAAAGAGGCCAGCCGGGAGGCACCGAAAGGCGAGGTGGTGCGTAATATATTGAGGATAGGCCCAATGGAGATCCCGTGGAGCGAGAATCTATCGAGGCCATCTATAGCAACCAGATCTCCGTTGTAGCCAAGGAAGCCGTGCCCATCACCTACCTAGACTAGAGGACTGTCCCCGAAGGCAATCAAGAAGAAGGTGTGGAAAGACGTGCAACTCCCTGTTCCATTATCCGGGGGCGGAGGCGAGCTTTCACAAAAAGAAATGCAAGAAGTATGTGCTAACCGTTGCAAGCAAAGCGCCGCACCTCGCGGAACAATCTGTACACACACTATGTGCGAGACGGGCAAGTCACCACTTCAAGCCTACAACTTCTTAAAGCAACCCGTGCTCGGATGAGTTCGTCAGGCTCACGACTAACGAAGAGTATGAGGCCAAGTCGAAAATGGGTAAAGAACTCGCAAAGAAGAATGACCTCGCACACAACCTCGGGCCGTAGGATATTTTGGTCATAAGGGACAATGGCGGCGGAAAAGAAAGGGAGGACGCCGAGAAAGGGATACGAATCCGTTGCTAGACCTTCCCCGAGAGGACACCGACTTCTTGTATGCCCGCGTTAGCCCAAGAAGCGAAGAAAGACAACCCGTCCAAATACAATGACCCAAAGGTTGACGAGGTGGAGAAGAAGGTGATGCTTGTCAAAGAGGCCAAGGCGCGGGGGGAGTTCCAACCTAGGAGGGAGCACGACGAGCCGACCGAGGCAATCGGAAGACCCGAGCACCGTGGCCGAAGTTCGGGGCGGGGCTCGAGGTATAGCCGAAGACCGTGGATTCTTGGGCATCCGACGCGGGCGACTACCACACGAGGCAGAGGTACAAGGAAAACCTTAAGATGCAAGGCTATGAGCAAGCCATAAAGGACATAGTCGACAAGAAAATAGAAGAGGCATTAAAGACAAGAGGTCTTTACAACATCCAAGGAAGTCAAGGTGTGAGTACGAGTGATGTCGCCGGGAAGAACCCAATCGACGATCTCGTCGAACCTGCGGTGGGCAAACTCTATATACCCGTTGGCAGGAAGGGGAAGAAGAAGGAGGTGGGCTCTGCCGTGGTGGCTCCACCATAGAGTGCTAAGTTGTACAATAACGAGCCGGTCCCACCAGAGTATGCCTTCGTTTATCTGACCTCCATAGAACCAGGCCTGGGTGATGAGGAGCTCGATATCCCGTGAACAAGGAGAAACAAGTACTCAAGGACCTTCGGGAGGAGAGGGAGTACCTATGGAACAAGGAAGACATTGTCCCAGTGGAAACCGACGACACCACCTCCGACGGTAGCGGCCGCAGTCCCTCCTCCTTCCCCCGGTGGTGGTGGCGATGACGATGATGATAACGACAACGACGATGGTGGTGGCCGAGGTGCCGCGGAAGTGCTCGTCCGAACCCACCTAAGTACCGGAAGGAGATGATGGTGGCCGAGGTGGTGGAAGTCCTCGTTCGAACCCACCTCCGGAAGAACCTAAGAAGAAGACGGTGGCAAGACACCAACTCACGGCTCGGGCAAGAGGACACCTTCTCCTAAGAAGGTTGCCGGCCGTCCTCCCACGCCGTTCAAGCGCCCAATGGTCGAGGAGGTTTCGAAAAATGTGATGTATAGCAAAAAAAGTATGGCTAATTAACTTGTACTAGGCATTAATTGGTGGCTAATTTAGTTCAATTCGACATGCATAGGATACTCAACACCGCCTCGAGCGGTCGAGGAAGGAGGATGAGGCCGAATGTTCCCCCAAGCGCCGAGGAAGAAGAAGCTATCAAAAGAAGATAAGGAAATTCTTGCCCCGACCAACAAATACTTAGATGATGAGGCCGGGGAAGGAGCTAGCGAAGAAGGAAAAGGACCTCCGATTGGCTAAGCTGAACCCGGGGCCGTGAAGACCGGCGGCACTAGGTATGTATATGCGTGATAATCTCAACCAAACTTAGGCGGACATATTACGTGCGCGTGCGTAGCTAGAAGATGCTAACATACATTTTCCTTCACGTATAGGAATTATATACCCCATCGGCCGGGACAATGGTTCAGCCAGACTGCCTGCATCGGTTTGAGATTGGCAAGTTCATGGTGCCCAAGGGCCAGCTAATCGAGGAAGAGGAGTGGGACACTCGCAGGTTCCACCGATTATATCGACATCTCTGCGATTGATCGGGGGTGAGGGAGTTCCATTTTAGGGTTCCTAAGGAGCTCTTTAACTTGGACTTCGATATTTCACCGCCAATAGGCTTCGATGAAATGTGGCGGTTGCTACGGCGCCCGACCCTCGACCAATCCATTGTCACCCTCTATGCTGCGTGAGTTTGTTTACCGATCATTACGCCGCATTACCGCGACTAATTCTAGCTCTCCGATTCTATATATAATGACGTGACCACATGTGCTTGCGGGATGCAAGCATTGATAGCCCAAGAATTGGATCGGCCAGTTGTGTTTCTATGTCCAAATGTGTATATAGACGTGTCGGAATTTAATGGATAATTGGATGGAGGCCCAAAGGAACGAAAAGCGAGCAAGGCCGAAAAATATGAACACTTTCAAAAATTATGCGATGCAAGGGTTAGAGAGATGACCAGGACTACATCCGTAAGTGCATGAAGAAGATCAAAACGGACGCCGGTTGTCTCATTGCGCCCAACATATCAAGTAAGTCAAAAGCAATACTTTTTATTTTTTGAACACTTCGAATCTATCTCTAATCAAATAAAATGGTGTAGCATCCGGTATACAAACAACAGCACACATTGGCCATTGGATTACTTGGCTAATCTTCCCTCAAGATGGATGTGCCCTTAGGGCGGACTCGTTGGATGATACGCCAAAAGGCCTCTACAAACATTTTGAACAGGCCCTGCAGCTGTAAGTCACGACACTTATACTATTTCATAGTACAAACTTCTGTAAGTCATGACACTGTGAGATTTCGTACAGGGCATACAAGGATTACTTGAAAGACCCCGAGTCATACGATCGGAGGATGAGCATACGCAAAGAAAAATATGGGGGCGAAATGAAGATCGGGGCGAGACTACGAGGTATATGCAGCATTACTCGTTTGCTCGTCCATCTTGAATGGTCTCATAATATTCTAACCATTTTACGCTACATATATCGTGCGTGCGGTCGGCGGTAAGCGACCTTTTCGGCAGCAACCCTTGTGGTTTCTATACCGTACATTTATATCCCGCAGTGGCGTGTGTACCGTACTACGTGGCGCGAGCTGACGAAGAAAACCACGCAAGGATTTTGGAACGAAAACTTGGACGACCTTAAGTTCAAGAAATTGGTTAGCGCCATCCGTAGGGCCGTCGTTGAGGACGTTGTGCTACCTACCGCAAAAATTCTTCGACCCTAACAAATGACCTCGCTACAAACGAGGCCTTATGGGAACTTAGGGACTGGAGAAACGCGCTAGACATGAAGGACTATTTGTGGGAGGACATTGATTTGTAACCTAGCTAGCTAAACGTGATTGATCAATCGATCGTT
Source organism: Hyparrhenia diplandra (assembly GCA_015847255.1). Lineage (NCBI taxonomy): Eukaryota > Viridiplantae > Streptophyta > Magnoliopsida > Poales > Poaceae > Hyparrhenia > Hyparrhenia diplandra. The sequence goes on along the minus strand of JADLZK010007667.1, from coordinate 107,627 downwards.
CGATCGAGTTTTATAAATTGTGATGTGTACGGTGGTTACTTTTAAACTCTAAGTGCTTCAATTGAATGTCCATATATATGTTATTAGTAGAATGTTAAATTGTGATGCATGTTTAAGATTTATGTGAATATTCTCTTATTTTATTATTTAATATGTGGTTTAAATCATAATTTATAATTTTATAATATTTTTGAATTATTTTTTTATTAATCCTGAATTAATTAACCATGGCGGGCTTTTAACAAAGACCGCCATGGTTCTAACATATTAACCATGGCGGGCAAGTAAAGATGCCCGCCATGGTTAATTTATTAACCATGGCGGTCTTTGTTACTAGCCCGCCATGGTTAATATGTTTTGCATGGCGGGCATGGAGTCCCCGCCACGTTAATCGAACGATTAACCGTGACCCTAGCACGATGGCGGACAGAATGCCCGCCATGCAAAATTGAAAATGCCCGCCACGGTAGTTCACTTCGTAGTAGTGTCCTAGCCCACCCATGGCTGACCCAATTACGGCACATGACAAGATACTAGAGTAAATTATTCTTTTTTGTAAATAGTTTCTTTTGTATGGTGTTAGATTATTGTAAATAGTTTTTGTATATTATTTTTTTATGCATGGTGTTAGATTATTGCCAGCTATAGTTATGACTTAAATTGGAAGTTGCACTTAGAAAAATACTAGAATATCATACATATAAAGTTAGCTTGGTATGCCTAACTAAATGATAGTATTATTAAATATGATTATAGAATTTATTGATCTTTCTTTTTATTTATCTAATGCACAATGGATTTTTCTAATAGAACCTATCTATTCCAAATTCTTTGTTGAATTTGATTTAAGATATTTTTAATTATATATGGCTCAGACAAATAATCTCTTGGCGGTGATTTTTCCTTGATTCGCCCCTGTTGTTTGATCGGGGAGAAAACAAACCCTAAACTCCTAAACTATGTCCCTCCTATGCGTGATTATACTCCTGCACTCAACGATGATCAGCTCATTGAGTTGTACGCGAGCAGCTAGCCCTGTACCGCATCAGAGCTTATGAGGTTCCTTTTGGTGTTTATGTAAACAATGTTGTCCATGTGTATTCTAATTTTCTGCATCTACTCTGTGTGTTTAATTTAAATACTTTGTCTTCTGCATTTAAAAAAGTGAACCGGAAGTTGAGTAAACTGGATGATGTGGATCTGAAACGGGGTACCCCCCTATCCACACTTTGTGACAGGTATTTTTCACGCACTATGAGGAAACGCTTGAATGGTACTTCGATCCTGAACTCTGCTAGAACGCTTGCTTTGATAGCTACCGGAGGCTACTACGTTATGTAAGCATGAACACTTGACTCCTCCATGCCAACTAGCTTAATTCTCATTCATGTTATAACTAATAAGTACATGTTCGTGCTTACATAACGTAGTAGCCTTTTACATTCCTTAATATTATGCTCAAAGTAACAATCAAAGTAACATACAACCTGGATTGGTTTTGAAGCCTTTTACATAACATAGTAGCCTTTTCTTTGAATGGTTTTGAGGCCTTTTACATTCCTTAATAGCATAATTCAAGAAAATATTGGAAGAGTAGACATAGCTTAATTATCTATTACAACCTCCTCAACATTAGTTTTGTTGAGGCTAATATTTTTATATATTTATAATTTATATACGTTGTTCTTGTCATCAACTAGGTTTGCAACGTCATTTAGTTAACATTTGTTTTTTATGTAATTAATCTTCTCAAGCGTGTTAAAAAACTAATGACGTAGAAACCTGAACCAAAACTTACTGAACCAGTGAAACAACATGGAGTTTTGTGTTGCGTTTGTTTGAGGATCAGGATTCTAAGCACAGTATCTTGAAACAAATGTGCCACATAGCAACCATCATAATCAACTTAGCAGTCTTTGCTTTTTTGAAGGAAGCCAAAAACATTATATTTTTGCAATTTTCTATGGGGATGGCCATAATATATACAACTTTTAGGTAAGAAAATCAATGGTTGTTCCTTGTATTTCACTTTACATCACTGCCATTGTGGATGATTAATCCATATTAAAAAGGATGTTCCCAGCTCTTATTTGCATAGATGATAGACCGCGTACCACTCTTTTTTTATTACATCTATTGATCTGGCGATGGAGCTGAGTTTAGCTGTCATGGTTTTACTACTATTGACTGTTATTTTTTCATGATTATGGACAATGCACTGTGCTTTGGTAATTTGAATCAGACCTATATGATGTTGATTTTCATATGAATGCCTTGTTTTTGTCATAGTATCGGTACATTCTAGCTTGCTGGTTGAAATCTTATCTGACATCTGTTGGAAATCCAACATTTGCATGCTAGTATCCTGAGGCAGTTAGCAAGTGCACATATTTCTATGTTTGAAATATTTTAGTGCATAGGATATGTCACTTGTGCCTTTGATAGACAACATTCTTTTGTGCAGGATAGATATTTGGATTGGCATGTCTACCGCTCAATTCATAACACCTATAAAGAAGACCTACCATATGTAAAGTACTCTCAAGCGCTAGCAAACAAGACCAAGGTATGGTTGATTCGCTCAAAGTGCAAACTACCAGTGTTATTTTTGGTCTAATAGCGCCTCCTTTTTGCATGACAGTGGATTGAAGATTACCTAGGAGACAACACTGATTGAAGTCAGCATCCCATAAAAGCCATTTGCTCGTAATAAACCGTTTTTGCAATGTAAATTGATGTTATAGTGACACATCATGTGTGGCAACCTTTTTGTTGTTGAGGGGGACAAAATTAAAGGTGTGGGCCATATGCAATCACTATTCACTAGATACTGTTGTAGGCTTTCCCAATGTTTCGTCGAGGAGCTCCTTCAGCGCATCGGTCTTTGACTAAAAAATAATGTATATTGAATTCCTAGCCCAATAAACAAAAGAGGTCCTTTTCTACGTCCATAAAAATTCCCAACCACTCCTACAGTCCTATGTTATACATATACAAACAATTTTTTCAACCATGGTTTCATAGGGCTTCTTGTACGCGGGAGCAGTAGGGGGGCTTGAGCCCCCTGCCTGCGTGATGGCTTTGTCCTAGAATGCTTTTGAGGGGTCGGTGCAGCTCATCATCAAAGACAGAGGGCTGGCTCTCTCCAACTCATCATTAGAAAATTGAGGCCAAGATAATTGAGCTCTGGCAAGATCGAAATCATCCTCATCCACGTGTTCCAGCCTCAAGTCTACGTGAGAGAGGTTAGGAAGACACAAACATTCGATGAACGTTGGCAGCATATTGAAATAACTAGCCTCTTCAATCAATCTGATTTTCCGATCCAACGAACAAGGCCTAATGACAGAGATGCCTTTATTTTTTTTTTCGAGACCAGGGATATAGCCCATTTTTCATTAAGCAGAAAAGAATGGTCAATAGACCTACACATACAAGATACAAAAGGATTCGCAGGTAATCCATGGATTACCAACGAAGTCCTTAACACAAACGAGAAGCAAGAAACATGGTGGGTGGTGTAAGGCCCTAGATGGCTGGGGGGGTGAATAGCCTATAAAAATTTTCTACAAGCTCAAATTGACAAACCGATTAGTATAACAAATAGCGTAAATGCGGTTTGCACTAGTTCTATTGTCTTGCAAGCCTTCTAGTGACAATTCTAAATATACTCTATGATCTCTATGTCACTCAATAGCTATGTCACTACTCTAACTAGTGAACAATCCTAATTATGATCCTTAGGCTATCAAGAACAACTACACAAGCCAAAGGCTAGCTCTTCTACACAAAGTAAACTAGGAATATAATACTAGAGCGGTGATCTCGATATACCGACGTGTAGAGGCAATGAACCAATCACCGATGTCGAGGATGGGCAAACACAATATGAAGATTAAGCCAATCACCAAGGAGACAAGAGACACGTCGATGTGTTGACCCGGAGTTCACTTGTACACCGACAAGCTAGTCTCCGGTTGTGCCGACCAACACAAGGATGGTGCTTGAGCTAGGTGGTGCACTTGCTTGCTCCAAGCCACCACTCACAAGTGAGGTACCCAAGACACGAGCAATGTATTCCTCGCAATTTGTCTTCCCGACGAGGATTGCGTATTCCTCTTACAAATCACCGGAGGTGGCCAAGAACAATCACCTTCTCTTGCCAACGCCTCCACCAAATCACCAAGCCAGCTAGGAGCGGTGTCTCCAAGAGCAAAAGGAAACCAACCGGCTCACAACGATCCCCAAGTGCCTCTAGATGCAAGAACTCGATGCAAATGCACTTGGATGTCCACTTCTCTCAAGAATGAAGCTCACAATCAAGAATGAGAGAGGGGAGGGCTTGTTGCTCAGCTCTAGGATGTTAGGAGTGATCCAAATGACCAAGGGAGGGAGCACAAGCCGGCCAAAGGGGTATAAATAGGCTCCATCATGAAATGGAGCGTTGGGAGGAAGTATGCACTTCCTGCGTGCCGACCGACGCCCGACCCGAACCCGTCGGTGAGTGCGGTCGATGAGTCCGGTCAGAACGACAAACCCCAAACCACCCACCGCTGAACCCTGCGCATGCGTCCGGTCAATGAGTCCGATCGTGGACCGGACTCTCCAAGTCCATCCGGCGTCCGGTCGATCAAAATTTCGGATCGAAAAACATGCTTCTTTGGAACCCGGCCGGAACCACGGACGGACCGTCCGGTCATGCGTCCCGGCCGCGAGGGTCGGTCAGGCGAGAGCTGCGAAAATCCGTCCGTTGTGTTGTCGTTCCTTTGCCTTTGCTCCAAACCGGCTTCCGTCACTTGATTCTTGTTGCCAACACGTCGAAGAACACCTCGAGCACTTGTGTTAGCATTTTGAAAACCATTTTCATCAAGCGCGAGTTAGCTCTCTAGGTTAGAATGCATGCATATGAATTTTGAACCTAAAGGCACTTTGGAGGACCGATATATGTACGATAAGTTTCCCTCTTTATAGTACGGCTTATCGATCCTATAATCACTCACACCCTCTATGGTGTCTTGAGTGCAAAATCAAATGGCCCTATGGTTATACCTTTGCCTTGAGCCCATTTGATCCTCAAACTTCATCAAGTTGGGCGCTTGATCATCTTTTGGATCACCTTGATCCATCCTCCATGATCACCATGCTCCAAGCTTGTCATAACCAATCTCAATCTAGTCAACCACTTAGCATCGAGAGATTAGTCCTTAGGTGTCACTAATTATCCAAAACCAAACTAGAGATCTTCGGTGGGGGGAACCTCCACCGAACAACCCCGAGCCTAATACAAAATAAACCTCAACACCTTGGTAGCCGGTAGTGATAGCAACCGTGGGTGATAGCAAATGACAAAGCATCCACTAGAACTCCTTGGTGACAAAGCATCCACCGGCACCCCACGGCGGCGAAGCATCCGCTGAGTAACGAACTCGGTGGCAAAGCATCCACCAGAAACACCTCGGCGATAAAGCATTCGCCGAAAACCAGCTTGGAATCCGGGTGCTCCTCCGAGTCACAATGGCCATAGCCCCTGGACCACGGGCGAGGAGAACCATGGAATCCAATCCCTCCTCCGAGTCACCGAGGTCAAAGCCCTCAAGACCACGGGCAAGGAGGACTCCCCTGCGAGCATTTAATCCTCCGAGTCACTTAGGGCTAGAGCCCATAGGACCACGGCGAGGACCTACTGAACAACAACGGCGGCGGATCAAGCGCCCAAATAGACGCGACTACGGCTACCACTAACACCAAACAAACAAACCAAGGTGATAAGAAGCGTGAAGTGCTGAAAAGACTCGGCGCAACGCCACCGGACGTAAACCGGGCACGGCGGAGGCAAGCAAGGAGCATCAATGAAGCCTTCAGGAAGGAACGGACATCCGCGGATGCCATCATCGTTGTGGATAGCACCAGAGATTTTCATCCCGAAGCTTGCCCCAACGAGCTCCAACGACGAACTAAGGACGACGCCATCAGGAAGGTTATGACACAGTGCCCCACCATCGTCAACTGGCTATAAGCCCGGTGGGATTTTCACCCGTGTTTGTCGCCCGAGGGGCCACGAAGGTTGGCGGCGGAGCAAGACCAAGAGCGAGGCGGTGCGAGGGCGGCGGGCACCACCGGCCAACCACCCACGACAGGACTTGCGCGCCACCTAGGCCACCACCACTCACACCACCATGGCGTGAGAAGCACGAACCAAGAACACCGCCACCGGCCACGCCACCACACAGCCGCTGATGCACCACCACGAGCATGACCCACTCCAACAGCACGGCAAAAGCGACCGCCGCCAGCCATGACCACCACCGGACCCCATGGTTTCGGGGAGGCCTGACGTCGGAGGGAAGGGATGCGCTCCAAGTCGCCCGGCCAAGGAAGGCTAGAAGTGGGCGTAGGCCGACCACGGCCACCACCACCGGCCCCCAAGGTCACTACGGGAGGCCCGGCGCGCGGAGGGAGGGGAGGTGCTCCACAAGCCGCCCCCAACCAGGGGAGGCCATAGCCGCACCTCCAAGCTCCCAAGAGCCCCAACCTTCCCAAAGGAACGCCTCCGTGAAGAGCACGTGGATCCGGGCGTGGAGGAGCGGACCACCCCCCCCTAGGCACGGATCCGCCTCGCCGGGTCGGTAGCCTCGCCGGAGAACCCGCCGGTGACAAAGAGGGGTTGGTGGAGGGGGGAGGGGGAGGGGAGGAGGAAGGGAGAAGGTTGTGACGGTTACCCCCTTTTGGGAGGGGGCAGCGGCCGCCGCCCGCCGCGAAAGGCGAGGACCCCTGTTTTAATGGCGGTAAGGCGAGGGGAGGCGAAATGACCCCTTCCTGACGCCTAGGCGAATAAGGCGGCGCCATATAACATATTAATATATTAGTTAAATAAAAATTCAGGAGCAAATCAGACATTAATAATAATACAATAATAAGTGGTGCTACTAGACTACTACTAACACACCCATCAAACAAGAAGATAACAACTCGAGATCTATCATCTCTTAGTTCTACACTTCTTTGCTAGTGCATTCTCCTCCTCCCGGTTTCCAAGTCATCCCTCATCTCCTTTCTAATTGTAGCAAAAGGTCATTGTGCATACTTTTGTATCACCAAAGCCACCCGGCCGGATGTTGCTTCAACCTTTTTTACATCCCTCAAAAATGAGTGACCACATAGGGTGCATGTCACCGCATCTTTGTTACAAAGGTCCGGCCAAGAGGCATACTTCCACCACGGATCTGAACTTGCCATTGTGCTAGCTGTGAAACCGAGCAACGAGGGGTAAGAAACAGAGCAACAACTAGCGAGGGAGAAAATAGAGTAGGCAAGATTCGACCTCCAAGAGAGGAGACGAGGATAGTAAGAGGGAGAGAATAGACATACATCAAGCAAGCACGAAGTTGTGTGCGTGGGATGCTGGCGCCTGAGAGAAGAAGCCCCAATCCCTCTTCTCCCGTCTTGGAATTGATGAAGCCGCTGCGGGATGCCCGAGCGCCAGAGGAAGGCGTAAGTCGGCAGTCGCGATTTCCGCGCGGGATTTCTTCTCTCGGTCTCTCCTCCCCTTCTTATCCCTTTCTCTCTCAATCTCCCGGTTAATGCGATTTCCTTCCCGCACTTCGATTCCGTTCTAATTTCCTTCCCGCGCTCGCTATCTTTCCCCAGCTGAAGGACGTCTTGCGAAAAACATGGAAGGCGGGCTGGTTTCCCGCGGAAGACGGCGTGCGCTCGATTCCTTTCCTTCTCCCTCCCGCAAAGGCGACCGCCCCGCGGCCTCCTTGGCGGCGCCTTTGGACACCTTAGACGCCGGGCGGATGCCATACGCGACTTCACAAAGGCGACTCCCGACGCCCAGCCCTTTCCCCACGCCCGGGGCGCCTGAGTCGTGCCTAGACGACGCCTTTAAAACAGGGTCGGGGGCGGCGGCGGCCGAGGAGATCTTGTCGGGGGGGGTTGTCGGCGGCGGGGGCCCCCGAGTCGCCCCCCCATGGGAGCGTTCGGGGAGGGGAGGGGGGGCGATCGTCATGGGGTATGAGCTTTGCAAAGCCCAAAGATGCCTTTGATGGAAAGGTGTTTTCTATGGAGGGATGACATCCCTTCATAAGCTAACAATACATGTTTGTTTTTCGCAGCACTATGGGATGGCTTGTGAAAAGGATAGGGCTGCTTGAGGGAACTTAGTTGCAGCACTGCTCCCATGATACTTAGTTGGTATCCTAGATGTTGTTATTTTTTTACGATATAAATTTGATTAAACTTAAAATGTTTTGACTCTCCAAAGAATCTTAGAATGACTTAAAATTTGGAAGGCAGGGAGTAGAAAAGAAAAAAAAATGATCGGTCAACTTGGAGACAGCCTATCCATGAGCTACGAGCCCTACATATGTATAGGAAAACTTAGATGCAGAAGATAAACTAAAAGAATGAAAGTGTTGTGACTTGTGAGGACATAATTAAAGTTCAGAATAATAAGGGGGTCATCAGATCTCGTGCATTAGGAACTTTGTTTGGTACTGTTACAATACATCACGGTTCACGGCAGTGCACCGTATAATTATTCACCCGTCTAGTACACAAGAAGCACCTAAGCCGCGGGGCCCATACTGCCAGCGACATCAACGACGAACCGGTACCTGACGTCGTTCCTCTCTAGGCGCTCGATGGCCGTGTTGACGTAGTCCATCCGCACCACCTCGATGTCCGCGGTGATGCCGTGCTTCCCCGCGAAGTCCAGCATCGCCTGGCAGTCGGCGATACTTCCCACGCCGTTGCCGGCCACCCGCTTCCCGCCCGTGATGATGGCGTACGCCGGCAGCTCCAGCGGCGTGCTTGGCGCGCCGACGATCACCATCTGCCCCATGGGCTTCAGCAGCGCCAGCAGCGGCACGATCTGGTGCCCCGCTGACACCGTGTCGATGATGCCGTCCATCGTGCCTGCCGCAGCCTTCATCTGCTCGGCGTCGCGGCTGACCAAGAACTCGTCGGCGCCAAGGCGCTCGATGGCCTCGTCGCGCTTGGCAGGCGACGAGCTGATCACCGTGACGGCCATCCCGAACGCCTTGCCGAACTTGACAGCGATGTGGCCGAGTCCGCCGAGTCCCACGACGCCGAGGCGCTTTCCGGGCACGTTGAGGCCGTACTCCACCAAAGGGCTGTACACCGTGACGCCCGCGCAGAGCAGCGGCGCGGCGCCGTCCAGAGGCAGGCTCGGCGGGATCCGGACGACGTAGTCCTGGTCCACCACCACGACGTCGGAGAAGCCGCCCTGCGTGGTCGTCACGCCGTCGTGGCGGTCGACGCCGTTGGAGGCGAGCACGAGCTCGGGGCAGTAGTTCTCGTGTCCCGAGCTGCAGGTCTCGCAGGTGCGGCACGAGTCGATGAAGTAGCCCACGCCCACCGTGTCGCCGGCCGTGAACTTGGTCACGCCGGGGCCGACGTCCGTGACGACGCCGACGACCTCGTGTCCCGGGACGACGGGGTACATGGCGTTGCCCCACTCGTTCTTGATGATGTGGAGGTCAGTGTGGCAGACCCCGCAGAAGAGCACCTTGATCGTCACGTCGCTGTCTCTCAGAACCCTGAAACCATGTCACTCAACGTCGCATCCCCATCAGACTGATGTGCAGAAGTGCACCAAGATTGAAATTGACGATTTCGAAACAAAACAGAGGAAACTAGTGATGGAGCGAGAGAGAGAAAAACCTGGAGAAGCTGTAAGGGGAGAGGTGCCCGGAGGCGTCCCTCGCAGCCCACCCGAGCGCCGCCTTGCTTCCCTTGCTCCATAGGAACTCCTTGATCCGCCCTGCGACCTCACTAGCCTGTTGTTGTCACTCTGCCCCGTCTTTCAGGGAACAGGCTGATTTGCCGATGCTAAGCAGTGGTTAAAGTCAGACTAAATACACTGTCAGTGCTCAAGCAGGCCCACTAAAATTGGTTTCTTTAGTTGGCACCCATGGTAAAGTCGCAGGCGGCTACGTTTAACAATTGCTCTTCTACCAGTCTTCGCGCGCGGACGGCAAAAAAACAAAGTGAGGGAGAGAGAGAGACAGGTAGTTGGCTCATCCACCCGGTGCCGTCATCTCGTGGCGTGTTTGCAAAACGGAGTGGAAACGGGAGCAGATAATCCGTTTGGTCAAAGCTACACAATTGATAATGTTTAATTTAGGGTTGGTGAGTGATCTAGATATAGAACTTACTCCCTCCGTCTGGCTTCTGTACTGTAAATTTGACTCGATTTATAAAAGATATGTGCAATGTTTATATTTCTAAGTAACATTGTTAAAAACAAGACTCAGAGAATTTGCCAAAAACACTAGTTACGTAACATAAATATTAATATTTTTAATTCTTCAGCCAAAAAATCTTACTATTACTAATTGGAGGCTCCAACGGAGGCTCCACGCTAACTCTCACCGGATGCACTAGAAAAATAGATAAATCTTAAAAATTTCCACAATAATTAGAAATATCTAGCCATCCATTCGTAGTCCCTAACAATGATAGCCATTAGATTTTGTTTCTAAAGAATTACCCACCATTGCCATTATAAAAAAACAATGTAAAATAACCCCTAAATCTATATATAAATTACCCACCATTGCCATTATGAAAAATAATAAGCATATAATTAAATTTTGTATAAAACATATCCATTATTAAAGCTAGATATATCATCTAAACTACACATTGAAGCATTATCCTCCCTCCGGTACCTTCAATTGGCTCCGTTTTATATAAAAAAAAAAAACTTCAATAATGTTATCCTCCATCCGGAGCACCTCTGCCACTTAATAACAATATAATAATATAAACCTTATGCACGTAGTGTAACCCCATCTAATCTTTTAACTCTTCCGCCGCAACAACTCATGTAGTGAACCGCTCGATGGTTCCTCCAGGTATATTCGATCCATATCAATCTCAATTTCAACCTTCTATAATGCTATTTCTCTATCACCAAAGCGACTCAGGCGGAGAGATGCAGCGTGTGGCTGGCAAGGCAATTAACAGAACCTCCTCTCGGCGTGCGGGAGCAGGGTGTTGGCGTACGTGTGTCGTGTATGCATGGGAGCGTGAGATTAAACGGTTGCATTGTTGTAGCCTGTATGCATGTGGATGTATGGATGTTGGATTGGTGTATGCATGTGGATCCATGAGTGTCCATGAGGAGATCGACCCTCCTATTCCTTCGTCAAGCAAATTAAATAGGTACGCATTCTTTATTTGGATTGGATTAGATTAGATTCGATTTCCACCACCTCCATCTGCGTATCTACCTCCACCGCCACCAAGTCATCCTGCAATCACACGGAGTATCAATCTACAAAAAAGTGAATCAAGTCATGCTTTTGTCCACCTCTTCTTCCTTCCAATCGATGGAATTAAGCGTATGTGGGTTTCCACTCTTCCATGCAGTAGTTTCGTATATATATATGCAGTCCGTTTCTTGCTTGATTTCCTCTTTGGAGTTGTTAGAATCAGTTGATTTGTTGGTTCTCTGTTTCGGATCTCATAGAGAGGTGGGTGGCATCGACTAGATGAAAAGTCCATGGAGCTCCATCAACAAGAACCACGAAACACATGCATTGTCCGGTTGTCCCTGGATGACAGTAGTGACCTTCATGTACGTGTGTCCCCTACGATGACAATTGACCAGCTGTCGGTGACAAAGAGGCATTTGGTTTACGGCGTAAAGGGGCTGTTCAGTGATGCCGCATCATTACTCCATAAAGGTACGTTAGAGCTCAACTCAATGCAAACCCCGATTAGAAATATGATTCCTACACCATTTAATTAGTCTATATAGCTACATAATCTATACCTAAAGTATCCAGTTTACCTATCACAAACAATAAAAGCCAAATTAGATCAGCAGTGAATGGTCATCGGGGTCAAGTTCACTATATGATATAAATTTTTATGAGTCTGAACAGTATTTTACTAAGGATTTTACAAATTTCGTCGGGGTCAGCAGGCCTGATAAACTCCCTAGATTTGCCCTAATCCTAATATCCAAGATACACTATATATACAAACAAAAATAATAGAATATTTTATCCAAGAACACAGATTACAACACCTTCTCTGGCTAATTGACAATCTATTCCCTTAATAAATGGATAGCACTCAGAGAATTCCAAATGTTAGTCAAGTACAATAGTAGATTAATATTACTACATGGGTGGAGTGTTTTTCGAATTCTAAGTTATTATATAAATGACCATTTTTTAGAGTTACAAAGTAAAAACGTCATTGATGCTAACTACACGCACACACACTTACCTCTACCAACACACTTACATAGATCCTACCCTATGAGCACATCCAAGAACTAAGCCGGTAGATCTTATAATTCACGAAATCACCACACTCCAAAGGTGTGTGGCTTTTGACGGGGACATCACCTACCACTTAGCATAGCACCGTTAAATCTTGGAAGAAATTCAAAGAAAAACGAGCATCTATGCCAAGTCCAGGACTTAAACCTACATGGCGGATGGACGATTCCACCACAAGGAACACCCAACCAACTGATCTATGATCAGTTAAGCTATACGACCATCTTTTGATAGACTAAATATTAATAGAATATTAATTCTTATATCCAAGAACACAGATTACAACACCATCTCTAGATAATTGGCACTCTATTCCCTTAATGAAAAGATTGCACTTAGAGAATTCTAAAATATTAGTCAAGTACAACAAGAGATTAATATTATAAAATTATATACTACACCAGTGCAATGTTTCATCTAATTTTAAGTTATTGTACATCCATTTTCTTAGAATTACAAAGAAAAATGTCATTGACATCAATAATATGCACACATACTTACACACATACGCAGATACTACTCTATGAGAGCACCTTCGAAGAACTGGGCCCGGACCTTGAAATTCACGTAGTCACCACACTCCACAAGGTGCCTCGCTTTCGACCGGGATATCACCTACCACTTATAACATATCACCATTAAATCTTGGAATAAGTTCAAAAAAATATATGAGCAACCATGCCAAGTCGAAGACTTGAAGCGAAGTGGGCGGATTCCACCACAAGGAACATCCAACCAACGATCTATGATCAGTTAAGCTATACTGACAACCTTTTAATAAACTAAATATTAATAGAATATTAATTCTTATATCCAAGGACATAGATTACAACACCATCTCTAGATAATTGGCACTCTATTCCCTTATTGAAAAGATAGCACTTAGAGAATTCTAAAATATTAGTCAAGTACAGTAGTAGATTAATATTGTAAAATAAAATACTACACGAAAAAGGTGTTTCATCTAATTTTAAGTTACGTCCATTTTCTTAGAATTATAAAGTAAAACGTCGTTGACATCAATAATATGCACGCATACTTACACACATACACAAATATTACTCTATGAGAGCAACTTCAATAACTAGGCCTAGATCTTAAAATTCACGGTCACCACACTCCATAGGTGCCTCGCTTTTGACCGGGACATCACCTACCACTTATAACATATCGCCATTAAATCTTGGACTAAATTCAAAAAAAAAAAACGGCGCAACCAGGCCAAGTTGAAGACTTGAAGCAAAGTGGATAGATTCCACCACAGGGGAACACCCAACCAACCTGATCTACGATTATGATCGATTGTTATACGACCATCTTCGATAGACCATGATCATCATTAACAATGATAGTCATTAGATTTGATTTGTTTTTTTTAAAAAAAAAAACTTAAACACCACAACCATTTTAGAAATAATCTAAAATAACTTCAAAAATCTTAATCAAAATTATACACCACCGCATTGCATCGAATAGCCTAAAAGTAGGCCCCTAATATTCTTACGAATTAGCACATATGATATTATTGAAAAATAATATAAAGTAGCACATAAACCGGAATCTAAATTATCCACATGCACAATGCAATTAACAATAATATAAAAGTATTCATAAATCTAAAATATCTATGCACTTAATTATAAAAGGTTTATTTTATAATGATTTTAATTATCTGCTCATGTTATTGGTAGTATGTAAAGAAACTAACTTATGGTATGCATGTATGGTGCAGTGTTGTACATGAAACATGTTGATTTTCAAGCCAAACACATAGCTAACTTTGAATTAAACAATATTTGAGCACATATGAAAGTACAATCCAAAGGTGAAAAATATGAAAGGAGATTAAAAAAGTATACAAAGCAATTGTTAACACAACTCTATTCAATGTGAATAATGCAAAAAATATACTTGTACAAGTATTTTGCAAGAATGGGAACATAATGAAATGATCTAAATAAACTTCAAACACAAATAGATGTCCGATGCGATATGAGTACAGTTTTTTCCTTAGAAAAGACAATATGAGTACTTGATGGAAAAGTAGATAAAGTAAGTTTATTAAAGCCTAACAGAATATGACAAAGAAACTAAAAAAATCATCTGTTTTATTAGATCTAATATAAACACAACTTATGTCTAACACAAGCGGGGGTAAGATGCAAAAGTGCACAATTATAATTGAGATGAAAAACTATATACAACAATTGAGAATTAAAAATGTCACAACTAATATTTAAAACTATATGTTATACGATACAATTATCCTGTCAAAAATATATGAGTAAACAGGAGAAAGAGGCAAAGTTGTGCATCCTAGATGTTTATAAAGATTTTAGTAATGCTTCTATGTCTTTAAATTATTAGCCCGTATGCTGGTGACAAAAGGTTGAGGGACTAGTATTAATAATTTTAATATATTTAGTCAAAGTTATTTATCGAAAAACGACTTGGATGGAGGGAGTATCTATAACTCTTATAAAGATAAATTCCACTAGAGGATTTCTCTCTTAATGCAAGGTGTCCATATCATTCCCCACTAAGTGTACTAAATTCTATATCTCTCCATGCAAGGTGTCTACATCATTCTTCACTAAGTCCATGTCATCTATAATTAATTATAAAAATAACCATGTCATCTATATCATGTAAAATATTTTAGATATTTAATATATTAACAAACAAGTCGTTTACATATGCTATTTGTTTCATTATTCATTCCTCTACAATTTAATCAAATATTTTATTAGTTTTTCCTATTAGATTTCCAATATTTTTCTAGATCATATAATAAAATAACATGCAAGTCAAATTGATATATATGTATATATGTTATATAAAATAGTTATAGTAATACCATGTAGATAATAGATTTATTTTTAACAAAATCCTGTGGCAACGTGCGGAGATGCTGACTAGTCTTTGGATGTACATTCCACTTAACAGTACGTTTCACTAGCGGGTAATTTGTGGGGCACACCGCTTTTTTTTCACCGGCTCTCCTCCTACTCGACCGTCAGTGAAGGTTTAGGCATGACGCCATGAAATGTACTAGTGTGTAGAATGGTTAGTGAAGTAGCCTTTAGTATGTATGCATCCGTACAACGACGGACCTTCCCTAGGGGCGGGGTGGGGCGGCCGCCCCAGCTACCGGCGTCGTAGCATCACTCCCCGGAGTACATCTTCAGGCCTTAAGCTTCTTCTCCATCTCCGATCGATCATCGATGTCCGGCGGCGCGACGCGCGAGGAAGAAGCGGCGATGTACGACGGAGCAGCTTCGGCAGTTCGGCTCGTTGGCCTTCTGGGCTTTTTTCTAAGCAAGTTAGCCCACTAAGGCCCAAGTTCACTCACGAGACTCACCCAATCCCTCTGCCTACCGCACGCCATCGAGCCGCAAGCCGCCTGGACGCCGCCGCCGCATCGCCGCAAGCCGCCCGGACCCTCGCGCGTCGCGCCCTCGCCACACGCTGCGCGGCGGCGCCCGTCCCCGCCCGCCGCCGGCCTGCCGCACGCCGCCCTCGCCACACGCTACGCCGAGCAGATCAGGGCCAGGGCGGCTGCTCCGCCTGCTGCCCGTCGAGGAGCCGAGCAGAGCAGGGCGGCTGCTCCGCCTGCTGCCCGTCGAGGTGCCGAGCAGGAGCCGTGCGCCTGCAGCCCGTCGAGGTGCCGAGCAAGAGCAGGGCGGCTGGCCGGCTGCTCCGCGCCTCCGCCTGCTGTCCGTCGAGGCTCTGAGCAGGAACCGTGCGCCTGCTCCTGCTGTGCTGCCGAGGGCGATGGAGGGAGGAAGGGAAGAGGAGCAGCAGCTAGCGCCTGGTACTGGGGGGCCTGGGGCCGGCCATGGTCGTGGACAGGTTGTCGGTGGCGCCGACAGAGGAGCAAGGGCTGCAGCTCCACCATTATCTGGATTTGGCCGAGGCCGAGGTTCAAGGGGCGTCACCAGGAAAAATGGTATTTTTTTCAGTTCATGAATCATTAGATCATTAGCATCTCAAATTATTAGCAAAGACAGTAACAGAGTATGCTAATTTGATAAATAATTTTATGCAGCCCTGACGAATTATTTTACATCTTAGACCAGTTCGAGTTCAACTGGCAGCCGCCCAAGCACTCATGAAAGTGGCAACGCCACTACATCAGCGGTGGGAGAAGTTGTTCAAGAAAACGAAGCACAGGTTAATATTGGTGTTGATGATGCACAACCACCAGAACCAGAACCACAACAACAAGTAGATAAAGGTACCAGCCTTATCACAGAATTAGACCCGAAGAGTGAGCTTGCCAAAGAGCCCTCGACGTCATCAACGTTCTTAGTTTATTCTTCAAACTTGAGGTAACATCTTGTGTTTCTCGTCTACTTTTTGTCATCATGTGTCATTCTAGTGTTTTTGCCATAATTTGTATGATAGTTGTATGTGAATACGGCGCGTTGTGAATAAGATGTCTTCTTGGTTCATTTTCTTGTTAGATTTCGCTCCAGCTAAAATTTTTTTTTCCGGTCCGTCATTGCATCCGTACCTTGTACATATATACTAGCAGTAATCAGGTGTGTTCAAGTGTCGAGTCCAAATTCGCTGCGGCGTATAAACTTGACAATTTACATCGAGCCGATCATATGACTTTACATAAATTTCAAACAGGGCGACCCATGCCGCAAAACTACAGCATGAATCAACGAAATGGACTACAAGCAAAGCCCGCTAGCCGCCGCCAGCCGGTGACTTAAGCAACGAGCCAACTACTGGGAGTTGAGCAGGAGCAGGTACACTGAATAATGGACGTAAAGCAATGCAATGACAATGAGTGCCGATCGAGACTGAACGGCTGCTATACGTGCTCTTTGACCATGACGCCAGTCTTTCCACACTACAACATACGCCTTCTATAGGAGTGGTTCATAAGCCACAGTAGGGGCGGTTACGATCATATGACTTTACATAAATTTCAAACAGGGCGACCCATGCCGCAAAACTACAGCATGAATCAACGAAATGGACTACAAGCAAAGCCCGCTAGCCGCCGCCAGCCGGTGACTTAAGCAACGAGCCAACTACTGGGAGTTGAGCAGGAGCAGGTACACTGAATAATGGACGTAAAGCAATGCAATGACAATGAGTGCCGATCGAGACTGAACGGCTGCTATACGTGCTCTTTGACCATGACGCCAGTCTTTCCTACACTACAACATACGCCTTCTATAAGAGTGGTTCATAAGCCACAGTAGGGGCGGTTTTCGTAATCGCCCCTTACTTACCGCTCCTACAGTGGAACAGCAGTAGGGGGCGGTCCGCCCCTACTGTATGAGCCGCCCCTATAGCGAATTCTAAGAAATCACGATTTCAAAATTCAAAAAAAAAATCGCAAATCATTTTTTTAATCGGGGAGGGCCCCACTGGCCAGCGCATTTTTTTTCACGTAAAATCGCGTGCTACGCGGTGAGCGGGATTCAAACCCACGACCTCATGCTCAATCCCTCCCCACCCCCACCACTGCACTACACACTTGTATGTGTTGATATCTCATTCCGCGTCCCCACATATTATACAAATCCGAGTGTAAATTGACTATTTGAGGCTCTAAACGGATTCGAACTAAAAAGTGGTCAACTAGAAAGTTTCATAACTTTTTAAGATCTACATTTCATATGTAGGAAGTTTTTTCGTCCGAGATCGTTTACGGAAATTTAATTTTTAGTGCATCGTTTTAAAATTCGGCAACCCACTGTAGGAGCGCCTCAATATAGAGCCGCCCCTTACTATGGACCACAGTAGGGGCGGCTGGTGATTGAACCGCCCCTACTAATAGTAAGGGCGGCTCGTAACACCAGCCGCCCCTAATGTGGGCACTATAGGGACGGCTGATGTGGTGTCCACTGTAGGGGCGGTTCATCCCACTGTAGGGGCGCAAAACAACAAAACCGCCCCCTACTTAAAAAGGGAGGCGTTCTCTTTGTAGGCTTTTGTAGTAGTGCTATTTATACGTCCAACTCCTGCAATGACAATGAGTGCCGATCGAGACTGAACGGCTGCTATACGTGCTCTTTGACCATGACGCCAGGCTTTCCTATTTATATGTCCAACTCCTGTGGTTAGCGATTGCAAGTTTACAACCAGCGTAGGTAATAGGTTACTAATCGAAATTAGAAGTGTGAGGTCGAGGTAGGAGTACGAGTGTTCAATGGCGGAAGGCAAGGGAGGCGCACGGGTGGGCAGCCAGGGATGCCTCTGGACACCTCTCCCCTACCACTTCTCACGGAGGTATATATGCCTCTTCACTTAAATGACCAAGTGACCATACCGTGTGCGCCTTTGCTTGCTTGGACGTACGTAGTCGACATTTGCATCAATTCAAATGTGTTTGCGTGAAACTTCAACTAAATTCCACCCTAATCTACTCCACACATGTGGATCGAAGTAAATCCGACAACATCCAAACGAGGTCTTATAGAGCTAACCTGTCATCATCGTATACTGAGACAATGGTGCGCCGCGCACCATTTGCATTTCGATTTCAGGGTCCAGAGAGACGACGACGTCACCATCAAGGTGCTCTTCTGCGGGCTTTGCCACACCGACCTCCACGTCATCAAGAACGAGTTTGGCAACGCAATGTACCCCGTCGTCCCGGGACACGAGGTGGTCGGCATCGTCACGGACGTCGGCCCGGGCGTCACCAAGTTCAAGGCCGGCGACACGGTGGGCGTGGGCTACTACGTCGACTCCTGCCGCAGCTGCGACAGCTGCAGCCGGGGGTACGAGAGCTACTGCGCCCAGCTCGTGGCGACCTCCAACGGCGTGGGCTTGGACGACGGCGGCGCCACCACTCAGGGTGGCTTCTCCGACGTCCTTGTCGTCCGCGAGCACTACGTGGTCCGGGTCCCGGAGACCCTGCCGCCCGCCGGAGCCGCGCCGCTGCTGTGCGCGGGCGTCACCGTGTTCAGCCCGCTGGTGCAGAACGCGCTCAACGTCCCCGGCAAGCACCTCGGCGTCGTGGGGCTCGGCGGCCTCGGCCACCTCGCCGTCAGGTTCGGCAAGGCGTTCGGGATGAAGGTCACCGTCGTCAGCACGTCGCCGGGGAAGCGGGACGAGGCGCTCGACCGCCTCGGCGCCGACGCGTTCCTGGTCAGCCGCGACCCCGAGCAGATGGAGGCCGCGGCGGGCACGATGGACGGCATCATTGACACGGTGTCGGCGGACCACCCCGTGGCGTCGCTGCTCGACCTGCTCAAGCCTATGGGGACGATGGTCGTCGTTGGGCTTCCGAGCAAGCCGCTTGAGGTGCCAGCCTTCGGCCTCGTCACCACCGGGAAGCGCGTGGCTGGCAGTGCCGTTGGCGGCGTCGGCGAGTGCCAGGCGATGCTGGACTTCGCCGGTGAGCACGGGATCACCGCGGATGTAGAGGTGGTCGGGATGGACTACGTCAATACGGCGATCCAGCGCCTAGAGAGGAACGATGTTAGGTACCGCTTCGTTGTCGACGTCGCAGGCAGCGAGCTTGGCGTCGCTGCTTAGGCGCATTCTAACTTCTGCCGAGCGGCGTGTGTGTGAATTTGCTTCCTCGAACGTGTGTCTTGTGGTTTTGGTTGGAAGTACGCAGCCACTGTATGTCGTACAGGTGGGAAATAAACAAGGGTACCGAGTTTTGGGTTGTGTTTCTGGATCGATGAGACCATGAATCATGAATCATGATGCGTTTATGTGTAACATTTTCGAGGAAGTTTGCATTGATGTGTTGTGTTTCTACTAGCAAACTTTGGTGCATTATCTCTCGACCACTACTTATAGAATTCCAAACGTGCCGACCCGGCACTACACGCACAGGCACGCCGGGCACGGCTGACGAAGCGTGTCGTGCCATGTCGTGTCGGTCCAGACCCATGCACGACACTACAGTGGTAGAACGTGTCGTGCCGTGCCTCTGGGCACGGCGACCCGCAGTGCCGCCCGTGCCAGCCTAGGCACGCCGCACCATCGCGCCGCTATGTGCTTGCTGTCGCTGGCTGCTCGCTGCCGCTGTCGACGCCAAGCTGCTCGCTAATGCCGCTGATGGCGAACGCCGCCCGAAGTCGCCGCCGCCACCGACGCGTGCCCGTGCTCGTAGTCGCATCCAGGGGACGCGTTGCCGAAGTCGCGACCGCGATGGCGGCGCCGCTGCTGCCGCGAGGACGAGTGCCGCCGCGGTGACTTTCTCGGCGAGAAAAAAAGAACGGAGGGAGCTTAGGTTTTAGTCTTGCTGAGAGGTCTCTTATCTATACTTTCCCTCATTCCTATACTCACCTATCTCTTCCCCACGTTGAGCCACGTCGCCCTTATTTCTTTGCCGTCCGATTGCCCATCTACGGTGCCCGTGCTCCTGCCCTGACTGCACCCTCGCTCTCTCCGAAACCTCTCGCTTTCCTCCCCACCCATTGCCGCACACGCCTCTCTTTCCTCGCTCCTCCCCGTCCCCTGCACGCCGGGTGTCCATCCTACGCATGTGCATGCGCCAAGCGGGCGGGCAGCCGCCGCCCGTCTCTGCGTGGGCCGTGCAGGCCAGCAGCGCCCGATGTGCCGCCCGGCCGTGCGCCGTGGCTAGCGTCGCCACGCCACCAGCAGCGCCGACGGCCTCCGCTTGGCCCAGGGTCGAGCCCCATAGCAGTCATGGCGATGGAGGCCACCACATGTCTGTATGCAGGGGCGGATCCAGGGGCTGCCCGGCTACGGCCGGAGCCCCCTGGTGAGGTTAAGTTCCTTTATAATTGATGTAGTTATGCCATTAATTCACCATTAAAGCCTTGGATTTTTACTAAATCTCCTATATTTAGCCCCCTGACGCGTGATCCTGGCTCGGCCCCTGTCTGTACGTGCAACAGAGAAGAAGACCAAAGGAAGAAGATAGGTTATCTACAGTGGCCATCCAGTTTGTAATCTCTGCGGCCCCGGCCCGGCATGCTCCGCACCGAATCCTTAACACCGTCGATTTGTCATTGCGCTTGACCTAGGGCGCCTGCTCCAGCACGGGTACCATGCACGAGTGCTATTAAGTTAATAGTATTAACTATAGATAAGAACTAGACAAGAACTCTCGCGTTACTCATTAGATATATGTCAAATCAGTTTACCATTTTTAAGGGCATCAGAAGGCCCCTTATATTGTCTTATTAATAACATTTGCATATGGTCCATTACATGCTGAGAATGTTAAGGCCATAACACAATAACCCACTTCAGAGTATCATTGAAAACATTGCACATTATTATGATAGTTCCTAGACCGCGCAACTGCGCGGTAGTTCCTGCTAGTATATACTATGTTGCTCAATGGTTGAGATTTATTGAGGCACAATCCAATGGCTAGAATCTACCTGGCCGACCCTGTGCTGCATGTTGGATCGTGCCGTGCCCTGTGCCAGCCCACGGGCCGAATTCCGCGTCTGAGCACGGGCACGGAGCTACCGGGCCGGGTCGTTTTTGTGTCGGGCTTTTTCGGACCGTGCCTCGGGCTGCCCGTTTCACTAGGCCCGTTTGGAAATCTATACCACTACTACCATGATACTTTGGGGGCAATGTATCATGTGCAACCAAGCTTTGTGTGCAACATATGCAACCATCAATTAAGACCACAAGATCTGGATCCAACGTCTGCGGTGTTTTTTTACTTAAACCCCTCCACCTGTGGGGTTTAAATCTAACTTCGTGTGTATTCGGTGTTTTTCACTTAAACCCCTCCACCAGTGACGTTAGATCTAGATCCTATGGTCTTAATTGGTGGTTGCATATGTTGCACAAGAAGCTTCATTGCACAAGATATGTTCCCTACTTTGGGGTGTCTCGTTCATGACACTTTTTATGTTGGAACTAAAAAAATCCCTAATAAACCAAATCGCGTGGGACCTTTTTGAGACTAAAAGTCCTAGAAGTACCTCTTGGTCACTCTTTTTTTTTTCAAAAGTCCTAAGACTAAAGAATTCGTGTAGTTAGAGTACCTGATTAGCACCTAGCCGTCCTGGGTTTGGCTCCCCGTGGTAGCGAATTTAAACATGTCTCGCATTATCAAAATGTTAAAAAAATATATCTTTGGAGCTTCCCTTTGCTGACTTCGGTAAAAAAATAGGACTAAAAATTCATAGGACTTTTGTAACCAAACATGTCTTTTGTCAACAACGATTTCTAAAAAGTATCTTTTTTCCTTTGTACTGCCTCTGTCTTAAAATTTAAGATATTTTAAACAAAAATTATGGCAAATTATAGGGTAATAACATAAGACTAAGAGACTTTATGCTTATCGTATTCTAATTCTGGTTGTACACACACTAGTAATGTAGGACAATTTTGAATGCTTAAATTCATTGCCTTGTATTTGAGGGCAGAGAGAGTCAAAAAAAAAAAGTTTATACTGGTGGGGTAAGACAACCTCAAACATTGTGCTTAAGAAGAAGACCTTCTCACATAGGTTGAGAAAACTCCTGAACCCCTGCCCACTCTCCCATGAGACTGAGCATCTCCAAAAGTTTCTAAAAATACCAATTCATAAATCACTGAGTTTTCCAAGTGACTTAAAAGGTTGGGAGCACGTTTGTTGATTTTCTCCAACAATTGTGAAAAGATCAAGATTGAGAGTAGGTTTTGAATACTCTTGTAGATGCTCTTATAACCCATCTCTATAAACCATTTTCTAAAGATAGTTCTGTAAGGATCATGTACCCTAGGTATGATCAAGATTGTTTTGGTGGTTTAGAACTGACATCTTAACTTGATGTCGGTGCTTACACTAATTTGGATTTATCCTCCCAAACATAAGAGAGCATATTTTTTGGGCCAACTAACGTGCATGTTTAAGAATAGTGTACCAGCCTGCCACTATTCGGTAGAATTGTGAAAACCTTTTTTTAAAACAAACATATTTAGAAGTTTTTAAAAATTTGAAAATTATGCATCAATTGGCACCTAACATTTTCACCTTTGCCATTTCAGTCGTCGCCCAACTTCTACACTACTACTAGGCGTCTAAGCCCAACAACCATTCAGCCCATCTCTGATGCCCAATCAATTCTCTTATTTAAGCCCATGTTTTTAAAATTTTAAATAATTTGGTTGCGCTCTGTAAAATAATCTCCAATGAACTCATTTCTCCCCTACCTTATTGTTTGTCCTTATCTCTACTCCTAGCATCGGCTGTAGTATGCGTCACCGCCGACTGTGCGGAGTATACGCGTCACTGCATGCATAGGTTTTTGAAGAATCGCGTCACTGCATAGGTTGTTGCACAGGTTAAATAAGCGCCAGATATCTTAATCACACCTCAGCAAAGCCGATTTAGTCCAACAGTTTATGGTATTGGCTCTTTATTTCATTGTTATAGTAATATAAGTTTCCGGTTGTCAAACTGACGATATTCGTGTTTGTTTGACTAGTATGCGTGTTTGGTGGGACGCACGGCTTCTCTTGTCAATCTTTGAGGAAGCAAGGAGCTTTTAACCTTTTTTTTTTTTTTTTTTTTTGAATAAGGAAAAATTCCATTAATACTAAAACAAGTTACATCCTCTTGTTACAAAAATAAACCAAACTACTCCACCTCTATTGATGGGAGACAAGAAACCTTGAAAAAGCCATAAATTCCACCATCTAGGATCACCATCCCGCACGGATATGCCACGGGGCCTGGCTCCAATCTGAGCGAACAGGGCCATCTCACCATCCACCGCCCGTCATCCTCATACCCATCAGTTTTGCAAAAGAGGAATAAACTGCTAAAACTCCACATGCAAACATAATGAAATTGACGCCGCCCGATTCGTTGTCGAACTCATCGCCGTTGCCTTCACCGGATTCGTCATGAGAGAACACAAGTCCAACCGACATCCGGATAGATATCGTTGGAAAACTAAATCTCACTAGCCCATCGCCATGGCTGCATAGAACCATAGCGAGACAAAGGAAGGGCCGGAGTACCTTATTCTCCATCAATGGTGATGTCTTCGTCCTGCCATCACCGTTGAAAAACGACATGCTCCATCGCACCATCGATGATCTTGACAATTTGATTTGAAAAGAATTCTAGACTTTTCAAGATTGAATTGAAATTGTGTACATTAACGTAGGGACTGTCCTTTGTGAAAACTGACAGGGATACATACGCACTATCTGACGTCGCCGTGCTCTTGGTGGTGGTCACCTGTTCACCTATTTAAGGGTGCTCCCAAGTTACCAGCTGCGTACCACCCAGATCGAGCTTCATTCTCCTGAACGGAAAAGCCAATAAGCAAGGTCGAAGGAGCAGAGATCGAGCTAGATCAAGTAGTTTTCATGGAGATGGAGCACGGCGGCAAGACGGCCCACGGGTGGGCTGCCAGGGATGCCTCTGGCCTCCTCGCCCTTACAGCTTCTCAACAAGGTCTGTCCATGTCTTTCTCACACAGACCCACATACATTGTTGAGAACATTCCATGACATTCGTGCTCTGCTTGACGGTGATTTCAGGGTTCAGCGGGACGGCGACGTGACGATCAAGGTGCTCTTCTGCGGCATCTGCCACACGGACCTCCACGTCATCAAGAACGACTGGGGCAACGCCATGTACCCCGTCGTCCCCGGACATGAGGTCGTCGGCGTCGTCACGGACGTCGGCCATGGCGTGACCAAGTTCAAGGCCGGCGACACAGTGGGCGTGGGCTACTTCGTCGACTCGTGCCGCGCCTGCGAGACCTGCAGCTCGGGGCACGAGAACTACTGCCCCGAGCCCGTGCTCACCTCCAACGGCGTGGACGGCGGCGCGACCACCAAGGGGGCTTCTCCGACGTGCTCGTCGTCAGCCAGGACTTCGTCGTCCGGGTCCCAGAGAGCCTGCCTCTGGACGGCGCCGCGCCGCTGCTCTGCGCCGGAGTCACGGTGTACACCCCGATGGTGCAGTACGCGCTCAACGAGCCCGGCAAGCACCTCGGCGTCGTCGGTCTCGGTGGCCTAGGCCACATGGCCGTCAAGTTTGCCAAGGCGTTCGGCGTGACGGTCACCGTCATCAGCTCGTCGCCCGGCAAGCGTGACGAGGCGCTCGGACGCCTTGGCGCCGACGCGTTCTTGGTCAGCAGCGACACCGAGCAGATGAAGGCTGCGGCGGCCACGATGGACGGCATCATCGACACGGTGTCAGCGGGGCACCAGATCGCGCCGCTGCTGGCGCTGCTGAAGCCCATGGGGCAGCTGGTGATCGTCGGCGCGCCAAGCACGCCGCTGGAGCTGCCGGCGTTCGCCATCATCTCCGGCGGGAAGCGGGTGGCCGGGAACCCCGGGGAAGTATCGCCGACTGCCAGGCCATGCTGGACTTCGCCGGAGAGCATGGCGTCACCGCCGATATTGAGGTGGTGCGGATGGACTACGTCAACACAGCGATCGAGCGGCTGGAGAAGAACGATGTGAGGTACCGCTTCGTCATTGACGTCGCGGGCAGCAAACATGGATACCGTTGCTTAGATGCGTAGTTCCAGACTCCAGAGTTATATGTAATGTATGTATGTAGCAGCCGTTATTTCGTGTGAAATTGTTTGCTCTTGTCGTGTCTTTGTGCTGGGTCCACTCAAGTCAATAAGCTAGAGAACTGTTTGATGGTGGCCATATTCTCTGCACTTCTGCTATTGAATTGAATGCTTATGTACATTTAAATTTTAATACAATTTGATTGAGAAAAGAGGATGCTAAAAACAATTTGGGCTAGTTATTTTTGTTTGTGAGTTAGAGTACAAAAATCACTCTTGCGAGTATTAACTGAAATTTATCGAGAGATGATGTCAAAACCCGGCTAGATTGGGCCGAACGATATGGGATCGCCGCTTCGTCGGGCGGGAAAGGCGGTGATGGAGGTGGTGCAGGCAGCGGCGGCTCGAGCAGGAGGGCGTCGTGGCGGGCGGCGTCGGGGCGGCGTTGGCAGGCTACGGTTGAGAGAGAGAGAATCGAGAGATAGGAGCTGTTTGGGGAGCTACCCCTTTAATTATTTTCTACGCTTAAGATTCAACCCGACTACATGCCCCTTGTATTTATAGTCCGATGGAGACTTGCATGCTAAGAAAGATCTAGAGGTTTCCTTATTGGAATTCCTCTTTTTACAAGCAATCTATTTATTCCCTATTTTATTCCTATCTTTATTCCTTAAATATTTCTTACTTAATTCTTGAAATAACGACGTGGCGTGCTCACGGGGACTTAGGACGGGCGGCGCGGCGCCGGGGAGAGGCGGCTTGCGCCTTCGGACCATGCCCTGGCCGTCTTGGCGAGGTGCCCCTGTTGGGCCTCCACCGTGGGCCACTTTTTGGGTCATGACATCTCTCCCCCCTTTTCGAGCAGTAGCGTTCTCGCTACCGTGGTTCTCGCACGGCCGGGCGTTGTTGATGGGGTGATCGAAGTAGCATGGTCCAAAGATTGTTGCATCCACGTGTAGAGGGGAATGAGCTGGGCGAAGATGAGGTTGGTAACCTTTAATCCGATGGGTGGAAGTCCGTAGCTCTCCCCGTCCCCATGAGATTGTCGAAGATGCCGGCGAGTTGGTGATTGTTGTCGTCGAAGAAGAAGACCGCACCGATGAAAAGAAGCTATGTGGTGGCTCCTCCCACGACCAACCGCTTGCCATGAAGCTTGGGCAATGTAATGGCGAAGTCGGCGGGAGGTGGGCGCCAATCACCACAAGTGTCGCCCAAACCGGTGCTCCCCGCCTCGAGAGCTTGTTGGTTCCCCGCTATGTAGGGTAGCTCGTGATCCGTTGATGTAGCAAGTTGAGGTGGAACGAGAGCCTCCGAATTGTGACCGGGGTCGACAAGGTAGGGGTTGATGTTGGTGGCATGTACCTCTTGTCGCCGTCGGTGAAGCTCACAAGTCGAGGCTTGGCTGAAGATGGAAGCGTCGAACTCTTGGGCGAGGTGGATCGTCGTGCTCCCCGTTGTAGGGTCGAGATGGGGACTAGAGGGGGGTGAATAGTCCTTTCTAAAACTAATTCGCCCGGCTAAACAAATATAATGCGGAATAGAAACTATTCGTTTATCCAAGACTTCACCCCTCTAGCTATGACTCTAAATCACCTCACACAAGATCCTACACAAAGCAAATGAGGTGATAAGCCTAGCTTGAGCTCCTAACCGTTTCTATTGCAAGGTCACACAAACCTATGCACTAGTACTTCAAACAAGGGTGAGCTCCTATACAATTCTAATGAGCAAAAGCACAAAGCCAATCCTAAGCTCACTAGATGCACTAAGGACAAGGCGACACACACCTAACCCAAAGGCTCAAATTACTTAGCTACACAAACTAAGCGAGCAACTAACAAGCTACACAAGCCAAGAATTGCAAGAGCTACTCCACAAGCACAAGCACAAGGTATATATGAATGTAAATACAAAGCTTGTGATTTGGAGAATGCAAACCACCGAGAAGAGTAGACAAGTTGACACCGGTGATTTTTTACGAGGTATCGGGAAGCTTGCCAACTTCCCCTACTCCTCGTTGTGTCGACCAACACCTTGGGTGGGGGTGGTTCCTTTGGTGTTTCACCTAGATGGTTCTTCGATTGTGATTCTCCGATCACTTGCCCCTCAAGGCACGCCCCGCAAGGCACCGCAAAAGACACCACTCTCAAGTGAGCCTCTCAAGGCACCGCAAGACACCACACACACAAAGGGAGGTACTCACCCGACACGCTCTAGTAGTGTCGCTCTTCGCGAATCCCCTCGAGGGTGAGCACGAACCTCTCACAAATCCTCCTTCGAGCACCGCACAAGCTTCCTTGCGTGCTTCACGAAGTCTCTTGCCACCAAGCCGTCTAGGAGGTGGCAACCTCCAAGAGAAACAAGCACACCGGCTTGCAACACGATCACCTAGTGCCACAATCACGATCTCTCAACGCGAATGCACTAGAATCACTCCTCACTTTGATTTAGATGAACTCTATCAATCACAAGTGAGTGGGAGGGCTCTCTAGCACCACAACACAAGCCACCAAGGCCCAAGTGTGCTTTCGGCACCCGAAACAAGTCGGGTATGTGGTGTATAAATAGCCCAAACCGAGAAACTAGCTGTTGGGAGGAAAAATCCATTTCCTCTGGCGTCGGCCGGGCGACCCGGCCGGACTCATCGGCCGGTCCGTCAAGCGTCGATCGCCCCCCAACAATGCGTCCGGTCACAAAGGACAACGTCCTTGGCCCCACGCCCGCAGCCTACTCAAGCGTCCGGTCCATGCTTCCGGTGCATGCGTCCGGTCGATCTCCGACGTCGACCTCGAAAAACATGCTCTCTGGAATTCTTGGCCGGAACCAGCGGCGACCGACCGTCCGGTTAGTGCATCCGGTCGGCTTCCTCGCTTCCGGTTCGCCCCTTTCCTGCGAAACTCCGTCGCCTTTGCCCGACATGCTACCCAACAAGTATACCAACTTGAGCACGAGGGTTAGCATGTTTTCACCATCAACTTGCATCCGCCAATAGAAAACAAGCATCTCATTTTCTCAAAAGCGCGAATCCAACTCAACCACCGCAAACCATTGCTTTGCTTTACAAATCGCCAACACCACCAAGTCTACATCACCATGTGCATGTGTGTTAGCATTTTCACAATTATTTCAAAGGATGGGTTAGCTCTTACCACGCCACTCGATCCTAACACATCGCAGTTAGATCGCTCAAGTGGCACTAGATGACCGATATGCAAACAAGTTTGCCCCTCTTGATAGTAATGCGACCATCTATCCTAAACCCGGTCATAAACTTCTCTAAGCACCAATGACCGCAAAATGAAATGCCCTATAGGTTATACCTTTGCCTTTGCGCATTTCCATTCCGCTCCATCTCCAAGTGCCGATGCAACCAAAGCACCAACACGATCAAGAATGATATGATCCATTTCATATCATCACATGACCTTCTTGGTCCATCGATCTTGACCTCACTTGCTCTTCGTCGCTAAGGCGTCGGTCCGTCGGCATCAAGTCTTGCCCAAGCTTCACCGCCTCGCGGTCCATCGCCTTCTTTGCCTCGACTTGCCCTTCACACTTGCAAAGCGGGTCCATCAAGCCAAGCCTTGTCTTGATCTTCACCACCTCGGTCATATGACTCCATGTCATGTTTCATATTCAATAAAGCTCCTTCATTGCGTCAAGCAAATGTGAACTAATCTCCTGTGTATTATCTCAATCACACATGATTAGTTCACCTAATGTTGTCACTCAATTACCAAAAACTACAAGGGACCTTTCACCTGTGTAGAGCATCGCCTGGTGCATTGCAGTCCACGGCTTGTTGACGTAGTCGTGCTTTGGGCGTAGATGTCATCGAGGAACGAGGGAGCCAACCGGGTTTGGCTCTAGAGTCGCCCCGCTGCGAAGCCGAGTTGTCGATGGCGCGATGGTTGTGGGATCGCGCGCCGCCACTGTAGGCCCATGTTCCCGACATAGGTGTCGGGGCCATAGGTGTAGTCGATCAAGATGTCGTTTAGCCGAGGTAGCGCGAAGTAGTTGTTGGTGTCGCCATTGATGGGCAGCTTGAAGCGCGAAGAAGACACCGCGTGTAGAGGTGTCCCAAAGACTCGTGTGTCATTTGGGTTGGCATGTAGACGAACCGTAGAAGGAGGAGTGCCACTCTTGTCGGCATAGCGGTAATGCGTGATGTTCTCACGGCGTGGTGCTCGACGGTGGGCGCCTTTTGCTGGATTTGAGGTTGCCCGATGGTGTTCTCCACCATTGTTGATTCCGGGAGGATGTCGGCCAGTGTAGCGGTTGTTGTCGTTGTATGTCGGCGACGAACGACCGTCGCTGTCGGTGATGCCCGGGGCGTCGGTGTTCTCATCCGTAGCGGCGCCCATGGGGAAACGTCCCGGTTGCGGTGTTGACGTTGGCGGCTGCGCAGTGGGGGCGTGATGCGGGGAGCCGGTGTAGTGGTTTTGAGAGAGACGGCGAGGGCGCCATTGAGGGGCGTCATCACCGCTGGCGAAGACCCTTGGGGGCATCGGCGTGTCCCTCGACGTTGGCGTAAGGTGTCCGGATGTCATCCTTGATGTTCGTGATGCCGGTGTGGCGGTTGTTGTCCTTGGAATCGATCTTGTCGGTGTTCAAAGATGGTGGTGATGAGGACGCCGAGTGACGCCGTTGGCGCCAATGGGAGGGTCGCCATCTCAAGGCCGGTGTCCTTGAGGACGCCGTTGACGATCATGGCGCCCACGGTAGTGTCGCTGCCGCCGCCGATGTTAGGCATGGCGATGTCGGTGATGTCGTGGTCGGCGGTGGCGCTTTGGGAGGGGCGCTATTGCCGCTGGTGTCCTTGGCGCCGTGTCGCCCGGATGTCGATGCCGCCGACGCCGATGTTGACGCTTAGCGACGCCGATGTCGACGCCGGTGACGTCGTCCTTGTCACCCATAGTGACGTTGACATTCCCGATGCTCCCGATGTCGAGATGACATTGTTGGTGTTTTCGAACTTATCCGGACCGTTCTTTGAGTCTCACGACGTTGGCCTAGTTGGGTAGGCTTTTCGCCGGCGGTGTACCGGTGGGCGTCGGTGGTGGCCTCCTCGCTACGATGCGATCCGGGCCCGCGATAGTAGGGGCATCCTCGGGGTAGGCGTATTCGTTGATTGTAGCATCGCCGATCTTGGAGGGGCGTGACGCGGCGCGCCGGGGGAGGCGGCGTCGCCGTCGGTGGCGCCCATGGCGGTGGCGGCGATGGCGAAGATGACGCCGGAGGCGCCGGCGTCCGGGCGGCCTTGGCGGCGTCTTTGCGGTGTTGTTCTTTGGCGTGGCCACCGGTTCGTCGTGGATGTGGTGGACGACATTGTCGTTGTTGTTGTTGTTGGCATCGCCTCGTAGGGTGTCGCCGCCGTCGATTGGCTTCCATGGCGAGGGACGCCGTCGATGGCGGCCGTCGTGAAAGCCGCTGGTCGAAGCTCCATGAAGGCGTGAAGTTGGCGGATCTTCCTCACGAGATCGACAAACTCGCGGATCCCCCGTCCCCGAGCTCTACGATCTTGTAGCTCTCCATCGGACGTGGCGTTGGTGGTGGGTGGATCGTAGTGGTCTCCTGGATACTACCGGCCGTAACCCGTAGTAGATTTCACGGAATGCCATGGGATCGCTTGTTCGGCCGTGGGCGGAAAGGCGGCGGCGGTGGTGGAGGCAAATAGGCGGCTTTGCCGGCCGACGGCTCGGGCGGCTCGAAAGGGAGGGCGGCGCGTGGGCGGCGGCGGCGTTGGCCGCGTGCTACTGTTGAGAGAGAGAGAGAATCGAGAGATAGGAGCTTTTTGGGGAGCTACCCCTTTAATTATTTTTCTCGCTAAGATTCAACCGACTACATGCCCCTTGTATTTATAGTCCGAGAGAGACTTGCATGCTAAGAAAGATATAGAGGTTTCCTTATAGATTGGAATTCCTCTTTTACAAGCAATCTATTTATTCCCTATTTTATTCATCTTTATTCCTTATATATTCATTACTTAATTGCAAAGTAACCGACATGGCGTGCTCCACGGCGGGCGGCGTGTGCCCGGGGAGAGCGCCGCCTTGCCATTCCCCGGCCGTCTTGGCGGGTGCCCTGTTGGGCCTCCGCCCGTGGGCCACTTTTGGGTCATGACGGATGACTCGACATGATTGACCAATATTTTACGCAAATCGGTATCAATAGATATAAGGGACGTATCCCCGCGTGACACCGGTTTTATATCTTGCCCGTGCACACTAGCTTTCTGGAACGTTCATCTCACATCCGAGGGCCAGAGAATGAGGGGGGGCACATTTTACAAATAACCGCCCGCCGGCCCTCATGTGGAGGGTGTTTTTGCAATAACCCCCTGCCCTCAAACGAGCATTTTGCAAGAACCCCGCTGGATGTCTGTACCCGGGAGGAGATACGCCGTGCCTTGTTCGGCCGAGAAGCGCCGCCGCCGGCTGGGGAGATGCCCCGCCGGACCTCACCGAGCGGGTGGTGGTGCCCCGCCGGACCTCGCCGGGCTCGTGGATATTCCCCGCCGGCCCTCGCTGGGGATACGCCTCGCGCGGCCCCTCGCTGCGTCGCCTGTCCTCGTCGCCGTCGCGGCCACGCCGGCCCTTGCCGTTCCTCGCCGCACTTGCCGGATGGGCCGGCCATCGCCGCCTCGCTGGTCGTCGCCTCCCTCGCCGCCCTCGCCGGCCAGCCACCCCTTACATCCTGCAGTCGGTAGGAAGCTGTACACTGTTGATTCATATACACGCAAACCAGTACACTACGGCTTCATGTATGAATATTTTTGATTGAATTAATGACCTATTTGGTGCTTGCCAGGCAGCTGGAGATTATGCATTGGGGCAAAGATCCTCGGCGTTGATCTGTTGGAAGCTGAACTGCATGTTTTGTGCTGACACTCAGTTGGCAGTGCTGAGGATGGAGAATAAAATTCTGCAACAAGAGAAGGCAGAGGAAAAGCTTCTGTGTATTCGCAATGGCAATTGTGCCTTCTTTGTAATGAGCTTGTGGTCTGTACTCACCCACCTTGTAGTCCCTGTTGTATGGTTACAAAAACAAAAGGAATGAATATACTGAATGTTGAGGAACTCAAAGCCTTTTTGTACTACCTGTTGTATGGTTACAAAAACAAAATGAATGAATATACAGATCAACAATGTTTGTACATTTTCAGTTTGGCAATGACAATTTAACAGTATTTGTGCTTTATATGTTATTATTTTTTTTTCTTTTTGTGAGGATATTACAGCTTATGTTCCTGACAATCTCTGACAAGTTACTGCATTCCCCTCTCTTTTAGCTAATGGAGATTGTTAGTGCATTTGGCCCATTGGCTGCATACCGCTTTCTTTTAGGTATGAGTGCTGTGTGCATTTGGTACCGTATAGAGTTATGATCATCATAGTCACTTCTGATCAATTTCATACGGACAGTGTGCCGATCGATCCATTACTTCTAAGGCATGTGCTGGAGCAGTCAAATGTGTAAATGTAGTTGAGTATCCTGCCGCTGATGGTAGTGCTGCAGAGGATAACATGGTTGAGCTCAAGATTGAATGCACTGAATTTGTTGGTACTGAAAACATTGCTCGATCTTTTTTCTACGGAGTACCAAACAGTGCATAGATGTTACAAATCATAGACATTTTTCATTCATTTTCCACAGAATTGCCCAAACACAGAATACACAAATGTCCCTGCAAGTCAAACCAACATCATTCAGAAGCTCTGAACATTCAGAAGCTGAGGGTATCTCCATCCTTCTATACACGAAGTGTCACATTTTCATTGTCAAATTTTCATTGCACAAGAATGTATACAACCAGCAGCAGCGAGGAATTCTATGGAGATGTACAGACATTCTGAACATTCAGTGAGGAATGTACAGACATTCAGAAGCATGCCCAAAAATGTACAGAAGCATTCATCGTTCTCCAGGCAGCAGCAAGGGTCGGCAGCCGCGTACGCCGACGAAGGGCGGTGACGTCCGGCAGCCGCGACGGCCGGCGGCGGCAGACGACCATGCTCAACTCGGCACAAGCAAGGCCGGCCGGCCGGGCGGCCAATCTCCACCGCGTCGATGCGGCACTCGACCTGAGAAATCCGGAGGCAGGCCGAGGGGAAGCCGGGTGCGGCTTAGCTTGGCGGCGCGAGAATCCGAGGCCGCCGTGCCCCAGCCGCGGCGGCGTCCGATCTCCTGTCCGCGTTTTCGTCTCTCGTCTCGTACCTGGCGGCGTGACCGCGAGGACGGAACCGCTGGCTTCGTGACTCTTCGTGACTCGTCGCGGCCGCACGGGGAGGGGGCAGGTGCAAGATTGCCAAGGCCTGCGGGCGTTAAAATGAAAAAGACCGTGCTCACGCTGCTGGCCCTTGGATGGGAGATGGACGTTCCGTAGCTAGTGTGCAGCACGGTTGCATATAAAACCACCAAATGACGCGGGATACGCTCCTGATGGGAAGTTCCCTAGATATAATTATCACTAAATAAGTTTATTATAAAACTAGATTCAACGATCAATCTAATAACTCAAATTATATATTATAAATTACAATATTCTCTTATATATATTCAATTAAAGTCGAGCTTGTTTGTTTTTCGGAAAAATGAGAACGACAGGTACACAGAAACGGAACGAGTCAACTGCTTTCGTCAGAGGTTCTCAAAAGGCCAAAACTGACCACGTTGCACTCAGAGAAAGGGCATGCATGCAACCAGAGAATTTATTCGTTCCTGATCCGTGCGCCGGCCACACCATAAAGCACACCTGCTCGCGCATGGCTACAGAGTTATAGGTTACTTTGGATCCTAGATGATAATATGCATGCATGAACACTATACATTAAAAATATTTCTATGCAGCTAACCCAACAGCGAGTTCACAATATTTTTGCTGATGCCGACTATACATGATGTGGCAGAAACTTATCGCCGGCAGCCGGCGAAATTATTAACCATGCTCTGAGGTTAGTAGTAGATTGAATTACAACGCTACAAACCCTTTACCGACACCGAGTGTGTTCCACTTTATCATAGACCAGCAAATTAGTATCTGTCCTAACGGGAGATAGAGCAACTAATTGGATACGTGCACCATTATAATGGGGATATATATAAGTGTGGGACACAGATATTCCGGATGAGATCAACCAACTTAATCAACCTCCAACGAAGCATTGAACAGAGACCGAGCTCGTTGGCTAGAAGCGCACGGGACCCCTCTTGGTTAGGCCTGAGCGAGTAAGAGATCTTCCGCCTTCGAGCGAGCTCCCTCAACCGCGAGGTCTGGACACAAGCTCGAGCTCGTCCCTAGGAGGTAACCTTCCGCCTTGAACGAGCTCCCACGTGAACACAAGGGGATGGCGAACTCAACCTCGACTGCGAGCTCTTTTCCGCCCTGGGGCGAGCCCTGCTCGCCGTTGGATCAGGGGGCGAGCCAGGGGGACTCGGACATGGTGACTAGGGTAGCGGCTTCATGGCTACAAGACCGCCAGCCATAACCTGTCGATTCTAGCAGCAGCGAGATCCGGCGACGGCGCTGCGGTATGGCTGTCGGGACATGCCGCCCACGCCGCGGCGCTAAGGACAAGCGCTACAACAGAGCGACCTCATTGGCGAGGTCGTTCCCGCCGAAGCTCTCACGGCCACACGTTTCTCTGCGCGACACAAAGTACCCGGATGGCGCTTCCGCGCCTCGCGCGGCCCGACGCCATGACAATCCAAGGCTGCGTGCTCGGCGGGTCGCTACGGGCGCGCGGGATGCGGTGTGGCGGGGCGGCTCATTGTCTCCTTCGTCTACCGCGAGAGCTCGAGCTGGCGCCCCGCACTCTACTACGATGGGCACGGGCCGACTATCCCACTCACACGGCGACCGGCCGGGCGTGCCGCTGGATAGGGCGGGCGGTCGCTACAAGACGCATGCCCAACATTGCAGAGAATGTATTTCTTCCACTCGAGTCCTTAGCTCGTTGGCCCCTTGTGAGCTCCCTTGAGACTATAAAAGGGAGGGCACACCGCGCCGAGAAGGCAAGCTCTCTTGCACACTCATAACACACACGATCCACTCGATTCCGCGTACACCACAGTGACTTGGGAGCTCATCTCCCTCTCTCGCCGGCTTATATTCGCCCCGATACGAGCCGCTTTTGAGCTCGATAGTGCCACACACCGACTAAGGTGCCCGATTGCCCCTAACCAAGATAAACCTTGTATCATTGTCCTTTGAGTTAGGCCATCGTGAAGCACATATTAGCCGGCCGATATCGCGGATCGTGGTATACGACCACGACAATAAGTAATTCCAAGAATCCGTGAGAATTAAAAGCGCCTCAAAGTTGATCAAAATTAAAGAGAGAATTAGACAGGCTTGTGCATCAGATAGGTATACTTTGAAAATACAATTAATGAAGAATCCAATGATACTAATTAGTTGTCATCCTAAATGTTATTATTTTATTATATAAATTTAATTAAACTTAATTACTTTGATTCTCTGAAATTCTTAGAATGACTTACAATTTGGGATCAAATGAGTACTAAACATCAGTTAACAGTATATATACTGGAAAATTTATTTTGAGCAGTGAGCACTAACGGGGCAGCAACTCGTGTAAACTCGTGTAGTGACAGCAGCTCACTGGTCTCTCCAGTCTCCAGCTTATTGCCTCAGCAACTAAGACCAGGCCTAGTGGTATGCATAGACAAACTTTTAAAAACCTATACATCACGACAAGATTAATAATTGTGGTGATTTTAATGATATATTATTGGAATAAGGTACTCGGACTTGTTATCTTGGCACGCGTTTGGTCAAAGCTACAGAATCAATAATGTTTAATTTAGGGTTGGTAAGTGATCGAGGGATATACAACTTACTCCCTCCGTCTGAAATTAAGTGTCGCTTTTTGGGTTTCCGCACCACAAGTTTAACTTCGATTTGTAAAGAATACGTGAAATGTCTGTATTTCTAAATAATTTTGTTAAAAATCTAGAGTCAGAGATATTTCCAACGACACTAGTTATGTAACATAAATTTTAATAATTTTAATTTTCACTCAAAAAGATATTAATAATTTTAATATATATTTAGTCGAAGTTAATTCTCATAAAGCGAGAATGATAGTTATTTTTGGATGGAGAGAGTGTTGTTACTATATAAGCTGTAATATACCTCATATAATGCCCGTGCGTTGCCACGGTTTTATTAAAGAAATGTGCTTAAAAACAATGTGAAGATAAGATTTTTTTCATTGTTTCTTACATAAGCCGGAACACATTCATACATAATAAGACATAATAAAGACACGTCTCATATACTACAAATAAGTGTTTTTTAAGACTTAACGGGCGATGCCCCGTCTATTAACCAGGGTAAACAGACAACATCTTTTGCTGAAAACAAATGAAGCTAGAAACCAGAAAAATAACTAACACCTTCCCACCGATTTAGAAGCAAACTCCAGACTGAAGAGCTAATCTACTTAAACTGACAAGGGCCTGACGAAAGATAGTTCGAGACACAGGACAAACATTGCTTGATTGTGAAGATAGAAGCTTTTCTTCTCTCTGTTTCATCATCAGATGGACACATCCTGCTCCCAGCGTCTTCAGGTTGTCCACCTACCACAGTCTGGTCTCCTGGGTCATATCCAACGGAGACATAGAACCTGCGCCGCTTTTCTTCATCGTCGACACCTTCTATCGCAGCTCCATCTTCAGTTCCTCTGGGCAAAGAGCCTCCTAGTAGTTCAGCATCATGGCCCCTGTTTTGTGGAGAAGTAAATCACTAAAGTAGGTATGGAGTCAGTTCCAAGCATCAACATTGAAGATGAGTGAAAATAACTATTTATGCACCTGTAGATCATTGCACACACTTGTTTTGACTGAAAAAAGTAAACCATGCATCCGAGAATGCGGCTATTTGCAGAATGATGTTTGCATGGGCAAGCTAAACAAAAGGGCGCTGCATTTAACTGTATGATCAACTTACATAAGAACAACACCAACTCCTCAGCTAAGGCCCCCTCTGGAACTACTTGGACATTAGGAACGCTTGATACTTGGAGAACACTTGGACACAGACCATGTCGAGCTATTCAAAGAGTAAATTACTATGAGATAGATAAAGAGGCATTTTTTATCATTAATTGTGTACTAAATAGTGAGATTTATATACATTATGTGTTGATGATCACGTCTTTCTTGGATAATCGTTGTCCCCGACGTCTTTTGTTCATTTCTTCTCTTTGTTCCGTGGACTGTTCAGCCTTTCTCCTCGCTCGATACTCACGCTGTTTTCTATTTCTCTCTTCCCTCTTTCGCTCGGCCTCATCCACAGGTGCTACAAAGTGTTTAGATTTCTTTTACATATAGAAATACGAGAATTACAAAATATATTGACAGCAATGCCATGACAGCCAACAAAGCATTCATACCTGTGTCGTTGTTTGTTATTTCGCCTAAAAGCAGAACGCTCTGATTCCTAAGATGCCATTTGAATAATGCTGAATCATAGAGGTCACTAACGATGCGAGTGAATCTTCCAGAGTAATCCTTTAGAGAGCCAAAACCTGGACAAAGCTACAGATACCTCTGATATTCATGCTGCTGTACATTATAAAAAAAACGTAAAGAAAAAAGCTTTAGTATAAATTTCAGCTGAACACAACTGCAGGTGTGCTATGTTCAGTTCATTGTGTTCTTGTAACCCCAAAGCGAAAATTGACAGGACAATTGGATATCACACGAACTGTCATGCATTTTCTTTTCGAATTTTTAGTGGAAGGAACTAGAGGACCATCTGTTTTCAGCAAATTTAAAGACAAAAAAAAAGACTTCAAGAACGAGCTAGGAGGTGTGGACAGGTTTGATGGATACGAGACATAACCCAGGGATCTCTTTGTTTATAAGCAGATAGCAAATTCAACGAGTTTGCCTAAGTATGGAAGACGTAATCAACAATTATTTTAGTGGCAAAAATCATGCTGAGATAGCAATGATGAGAGCACTTACCGATTGTTGACATTTCTAACACGATCCAAATTAGGAAGGCGAAAAGAAATGTATATGGTATCTATCTAATCATGTTAGCTTGATGTGGAGTTAATCTCACGATCCAACAAAGGCGGAGTTAGGCGGTGTTAGTTGTGGGGTGTAATCTCAGTATCATTATCCATAGTGGAGTTAATCTCACTAAAAGATATGTACTCAAGGTATACCACTCATTTCTAGGCATTACCTACATACTAGTCTGTCACCCTAGCAATAACGCTCTAAGAAATGCGGGTATGGTATTCTTGATATGCCTTGATAAAAAAATGAACATGATATTTGCAAAGCGCACAGATATAAATACCATTGTAGCACTTCACCGAGTCTATCCGTATCGTATTTATATTTTACCACATGGAAGGGGAAGTCTATGGAAAGTAAGAGAGATAAGGATATCTAATGATTAAGTTAGCTTGATGATTTACTTGAGATTCACTTGCAGTGGTATAATGCAGAGTAACCATACGCCTCCAACAATACTCATAACAGATAAGTCACAAAGTAAAAGATAAATGAATAAATGATAACTATCCAAGTCTAAGATCATGGTATGCCACTATTATCATATGAGCTATTAACATGGTATAGAAAGAACAGAAAAGAATATTCCTAAGTTACTCATAATCATATGTCAATGAATACTACAATTAGTGCAAATACATCTAGCTATCATGGTAAGGTTGCAATACATCTACAAATGGTAACACTACTACGTAATTGTTCATCACCGCCGGGCTCCAACCCCCTTCACCGCCGAAAACCGAACCGGGCGAGAACCATAGCGTAGTGATGTGGGGTTTGAAACACTACCGGGTCAAAACACCGGTGATTCGAGGAGAGATCGCCGTTTGATATCGAACCGCAGCGCGAGATCGTCACCGAACACCGCCGGTGTTCCACGGACCGGCAAAGATTTTTGATCCAAGCAATGCGGGTTCGGAAGTCGGCCAGCGAGTTGATATTAGGAGCACCGCCGGGCTTTAACGAACCGGCGTAACCGTAAGGATAACACTATCGAAGTTAGATTGAGCCGACGATTGTATCGGCGAGCTAACAATGGCGGCTTACTTTGGACCCGCCGCTGAACGTTATTTCGTGAACACCGCCGGCTGATTTCAACCCGACAAAGTTATTAGAGTGGAGACTATCGGTTGGTTAATGCAGCCGACATGCTGATTTTTGTGTTGTCGATGACGGTTAGTAATTCAAACCGATAGTGTTCGGTGTAGTTACACTACCGGTTTGTATGTCATTCACCGTCGGGTCCATGCTACCCGCGTTTTTGTTTAAAATTTTTGAATTTATTCGTGGAATTCAGCTCTTTTAAATCTGAAAAATCATCATACATTAGTATCGCCAAAACATTACAGGATTTACATACAACAAAATCCACCTAATGTTCTAGAAACTAAGGCTACATCAACTTCTAAAATAAAAAGACCAATGACCATAGAGTCATAGACATAAATAAAAGCATGACATCTTCCAAAACCAATTAACCAAAGAATTCTCGTAATCTTCATAAGTATGTGGAGTGGCTTCTCTTCAATCTTCACAAGTATGTGGGTGGCTTCTCTTCAATTAAGCAAAGAATTAGCGTAGCCTTGGACTTGAGCATAGCAATCTTCCTGTGTTAGATAGATCCCCTGCGGGCGACCAACAAACACTACGCACCACGCCATGCTTGCCTATACATGTAACCAAAAATAGGACCATAATGCTATGTTATTCATAAATGTTGTACATTAAGCACGCACATATATTTAAAATATCCAAACCGATTTGAACAACACTAACTCATGAATTTCATTCGTAATTCGAAAGCACGGTTGCAGGTGACCGAGGCGGGCATTTCAACGAACACCTCAAGGGCGTGGACCGACGCACTCACCAAGCTTTAGGTGCGCGCAAATGCGCTCCTATCTTGTCTTGGAGGATTTGAGGAGGACAAGGTCGCAGAAGCGGCGGTCGTGTGTGAAGAGGAAGACGGCGTGAGGAGGTCCAGGACCCGAAGCGTGTGGCGGGTCCTCCTCGCCCACGTGGAGGAAGACCAAAGCGGGCGACGCCAGAGGCTAGGACAGCGGCGAATTAGTTCTCATTCTCATAGGCAAAAACTCGAACACCTAAAGGGATAATTAGTTCTCATCGTGGAAGGGCCGGAGGGCGCAGGGATGGATCGCGGCGTTGGGGGACGTCGGGTGGAGGAGCACGGCGTGGAGAACGTCGTCAAGCCTCGATTCAGGAGCGAACGACCGGGATGCGCAAACGGACGCCCGGCGTGAGAGGGGACGGCGAACAGCGATATTGGAGTTGGTGGTGCGCTCCGTCGGCGAATCTAGTGCTCTTTCGGGGCGCCGGTGGGGAACGAGAATGGCGCGGTGTTCAAATGGCTTGCTAAAATTTCGCTCCCGAGCCACTCACCTATATATATAGGCAAGGCCGGTATGGGCGCGGTGGGGGGAACTTAAATGGCGGGAGGTTCGAGATAGATTTGGAAAATTTCACCCCAATCCTATTCTCTCGCCGGTTATTACCCGCAACCGGCGGCGGAAATAGAAATGCTTTGCCACTTCATGGATGATCATGTACCTTTGTGAAGGATGTGTAATCCTCCATGGTGGAAATGGCTTGAATTTTTTTTCCACCATGTACACCCAAAATATGACCGCACACAAGTTCTTAGGTTTTCTCGATAAATATTTTAATTACTATAATTTTCTTCTAGCTAAACTTCGCGACAAGAAGGCTAATTAAACCATGGAAACACAAGAATTTGTCTTGGACCTCCACAGTGATTTGCCTCCTAGGGCACATGAGACCCTATGGAAAAGTCTACAACATTCCGCTCTTTTTCGTAAGGTACGCTCGGTTCAAACTATAATTACGAGGGTGGCGTCACGTAGAAATTCAAATAAACCGGGAAAAGTACCAAACCAACTTCGAAAAATCTCAAACTTCGTGGGTGCTTCCCCATTTGCATGTGAAAGGCTCACAAAAAGTTTGAGACCACTACAACACCGCAAACATATGAACTAGATGGAGCACAAGAACTACAATTGTATAGTCCCGGTTCGATGGTAGGGATCATGTGCCTCTGTGAAGGATGTGTAATCCTCCATGGTGGAAATGACTTGAGTTTTTTTTCCAGTCATCTACACCCAAAATATGACCCCACACAAGTTCTTAGGTTTTTCCGATAAATATTTTAATTACTATGATTTTTTTTCTAGCTAAACCGACGACAAGAAGGCTAATTAAACCATGGAAACACAAGAATTTATCTTGGACCTCCACGGTGATTTGCCTCCTAGGGCACATGAGACCCCGTGGAAAAGTCTAGCGAAGATTCCGGCTCTTTTTAGGTAGGTGCGCCAGTTCAAACTATAATTACGGTGGTGGCGTCGCAGAAATTCAAATAAACCGGGAAAAGTACCAAACCAACTCCGAAAAATCTCAAACTTCGTGGGTGCTTCCCCATTTGCATGTGAAAGTCTCACAAAAAGTTTGAGACCACTACAACACCGGCAAAACATATGAACCACCGGAGCGCAAGAACTACACTTTGTATAGTCCCGGTTCGATGCGGGGATCATGTGCCTCTGTGATGGATGTGTAATCCTCCTTGGTGGAAATGGCTTGAATTTTTTCCGTCATGTACACCCAAAATATGACCCCACACAAGTTCTTAGGTTTTTCTGATAAATATTTTTAATTACTATGATTTTCTTCGAGCTAAAGCGGGCGACAAGAAGGCTAATTAAACCATGGAAACACAAGAATTTGTCTTGGACCTCCACGGTGATTTGCCTCCTAGGGCACATGAGACCCGTGGAAAAGTCTAGTAGCATTCCGGCTCTTTTTTTAGGGGTACGCTCAAAACTATAATTACGGGGGTGGCGTCGCGCGAAATTCAAATAAACCGGGAAAAGTACCAAACCAACTCCAAAAATCTCAAACTCCATTGGGTGCTTCCCCATTTGCATGTGAAAGGCTCGAAAAAGTTTGAGACCACATGGGCCATAAGAACATTACAAATTAATTAGGAACCATACAACCTTACAAAAAATTAACATAGTAAACACACTAATCATCATCATCATCATCGTCGGGATCAATATTGGGTCCAAATTGTGATCCATGCACACGAATGTAGGATTGTAGAAATATCGGGTAATTGATGTCACGGATTAAGTATCCGCTTTGAGTCGATAAAGGTCAATGCCCTTATGATTGCACTCTCGCCCCTCGCAAGAACGTAAAAATGCTCGACCATAGATATAACCCTCGCTGAACGACCGGTGTCTAAGTTAGTAAACCTTATGCGGTATTGTCGCCCTTCCATAGTTTGCTGGCGAGGTGTGCGTAAGTCCCAATCATACCAGCGTCGGTTGCCCTCAGCTTTGGTCGAGAACGGCCGCCAAGCCACATGCAAAGATAAGTAAGATCGTGGAGCAAAATCTGCAAGTGGGAGAATCAAAATGAATGAGGATGATGTGAATCTATCTAATATGCATTGCCAAAATGATGAATTTAATTTATTACCACATCATCATGGTTGTAACTCCCAACATATTCGCTATATTGCCATGGGGATATTCCGAGAGAAGACAAAGCAAATATCTTGAAGTCGCGAAAATCAGGGCACAATATAGCAAACACGCCGGCGCATCTAAGCACAAGGAAACGACATGGTACTCGGTGTTTTGCACGGTCGTTCTCTCGTTTCCCCTCTCGTGGATTAGGTGGCTGTTGTGTCCCGAATCCTCGAAGGGATGTAAAACTTATTTCACACGTATATATAGTTGATGACCATGTGACGATGCTCTAGATGTCGTGGTCTCCACAAAACCGAGAGATAGAGAACCAGCTAAGTGTTGTTTCTAGCCATTGCAATTGATAAAGTCCGTGACACATATAAATGCAACAAAATGACGTTAAGTTAAACT
Organism: Hyparrhenia diplandra; assembly: GCA_015847255.1. Taxonomy (NCBI): domain Eukaryota; kingdom Viridiplantae; phylum Streptophyta; class Magnoliopsida; order Poales; family Poaceae; genus Hyparrhenia; species Hyparrhenia diplandra. Next base: position 63,878 of record JADLZK010007667.1, on the reverse strand, counting down.
AATTGTCCATGTATTTGTTATAGTAAAATAAGAAATAAAAATATTAGAAAAAAAATTACATACGATGACCGGATAAGGGAATGGCCTTGTGTCCACACCAGGGGCGAATGGCTCATCGCCAGCGTGGAAACCTGGTTGTTGTGGTGGCGGCAAAGGCGGAGGACCGTTCATACCACCAGCTGAGCGATAAAAAGGAAAAAAAAGGACAAAGCTCATAAATATAATATATATATATATATGGTAAATTTTTTCTACATCCTAGGAGTAGCTACACCCACCACCTGAGAGTATATGTAGGCTTGAGTGTCCGCCTGCCTAGCTATCCGATGGGCAACGGACTGAGAAACGTGACCCGCTTACGTTGCTAAATTAGCGGCTGCATGGCCCTAATTAAATCTAAACTGTTTTTTTAGATTATCGGCTGCATGTGTCCATCTTGGTTTTTTTTGAAGGACGCTTGCATTCAAACTGTGCATATACTTGAAGTGACAAGATAGTATATGTATATACTATTTTTTTTAAATGATGTAGTATGCATGTGTTCATACGTTTTTTTAAGGACGTATGCATTGATACTGGGTGTGTATATATATGCATATACACATACTCTCCCTACTATATTTCATAAATGAGTATATCTAATCTCCAATTTAAATTAGTGCGTATGTGTATATACTTCAATCCAAAAGTATGCATATATACACTCCAGTTTAAAAAGTATGCGTATATACTCCATCCTAAAGTATGTGTATATACTCCTCTCAAATTAGTATGTATATATACACTTCAATTCAAAATGTATGAGTATATACACTTCTCAAATTAATACGTATATATGTGTGTCACTTCCATCCAAAAAGTATGAACGCATACTAATACACAAAAAAGGTATGTATTCCATTCATGTGATTCCCTTCGCAATGCTACGCTCTTCAATCCAATCATCTTATTTTGACATTTTTCTCGCTTCTGGTGGCGGCGGCCTCTCGCACATGTTATCCGTTTGTAATCTCAAACTTTTTTTGTTTGTTGTAAATACAGATGCTAGCCGATACATTCCAAAATAGTATGTATAAATAAATACTTTATTGTAAAAGTATGTTTAGATACTTTGCTTGTTGTAAATACAGATACTCCATTCCAAAAAATTATGTATAAATATTCTATTCTAAAATGTATGGACAGATACTCAAATACTATATTCGAATAAAGTATGTACACATACTCAAATAGTAAGCATGCGCAGTTGGTGGCCTCTCCAACAGAATGCATGCAGCCATGCACCGTACGGGACGGAGGCAAATTTAAATCACGTGTTTGACGGAACTAATATACGCCTCACAACGGGTCGTTAGCACTAACTGGCTGCCGCACCTCTTCATATATTAGTGGTGGGTGTAGTTATTCCTGGGTGTATAGAAAGTGCACCCTATATATATATATATATATATATATATATATATATATATATATATATATATATATATATATATATATATATATATATTGTTTATATGCATATATATAGGAATTCTAGACAATTAAGAAAAAAATATCCTTACCAATGTAATATCCTAGAGCCAAGAACAAATCTCCTAGAAAGAGAGAGAGAGAGAGAGTGAAAGAGCTGAGTGGATTTCGTGCAGAGTGACTAGAGCTCGTGGGTGCGTGCTTGGGTATGTGTGTGGATGCGGCGGGCGCCTTGATTTATAGCAGTTGATCGGTCGCAGGTACATCACCATCGGGTATTAAGATATACCCGTAGTGATAACAACATGACTACCGGTTATTTGAATGGAGCCGGCAATATACAATATCACTACCGGTTGTTTGTATGTATCCGGCAGTGAATTCACAGTGTTGTCACTTCACTCAGTTTGCATGCATGCATTGTTGCAGTGCTTCTGCATATGTACGAGTAGATGCTTCACGTGAAGTCGGGGTTTTGGTTATCTGTTCTTAAGGGGATATGGATGTGAATAAAATTCATTATCTGTTCTTTATTTTTGTTACATATATAACTTTATTTCATTCACATTAGATTTGGATATCTGTTGAATTTTCCTCACAATATGCAAAGATATTCCATTGACACAATCGTCTTTATTATGTTCGATGAAGGGTAAAAAAATGGAACTCAAAGATATCGAAGAGACAATCAACATTCATAACAAAATGAAATACAAATGTATAAGAAATTTGATTGCATATATTTCCATAACAAAGACCTTACATTATATATATTTCCATAGCAAAGACCTTACATAGAACTAAATATACGGTAACAAAGACCAAAATAGGTCAATGCTACAATCAAAGTGTACAAACACATTAAAATTTAACCACCTCAGTAAGTCTCTTGTAGCACCTCTCTAGGATCGTAGAAGTGGCGAGGCTGCTACGTGCACTCATTGAGAAGGTTGGAGGATGAGATTCACCGGGAGCTTCATCTTCACCCAAACTTGACCATTGGACCGAGGATGAAATCACAAGAACTAGGTTCAATGGTCATTGTTTTTCCATGGATGCACCATATGATTCGAGATACTATACGTCCATGTGCCCGGGGTATTGGTGAACACTAGCACCCCAAAGCACAAGGACTCCTGGATCTGTTAATATGAGTCTAGAGTTCGATCTTGAATCATGGCACCCATAGAAGCTACAAGCTCCTGTGTCTCTCTATCATCGAGAAGACTCTTCTAGCACCTTTTCAGTAAACCATTTTCTTAGACTAGGCATATCTGTGCGTGGGAGGGCTTTCTCCCAAAAGAAAGGCCATATGTATGTGGAACTGGAAAGTACTACTAGCAAAGAAGATCGAGAACGAAGAACAAGGAAAATAAGGAGAAAACGATTTCCTAGATCCAAAACCCATGACACCGAAATTCAAAACTAAGCCCTCTCAGTATTTTGAGGAGAGGGTAGGAACTCTTGGATGAACCAAGAATCCAAGAACAGAGGAGAAATCGGTGCAAAACACACGGCGTCCCCCTTGCCGCTTTAAATAGGCGAGATGCCGTGGGTTGAGTCGACCGCCGTTTGCACGGAGGACGGGCAGCAGCGGGCGCCAAAGATTTCGGTGCAAAGTGGTCACCCCGTCGAGTTGGGAGCCGCGGCCGTTGAATTTTTGCGAAATCACCGCTGGGTCTAAGTTTTCACCCGCCAGTTGATGTCGAATACCACCGCGAAAAGATCCGCACCGGCAAAGGATCTACACATCACCGCCGGGTGTGAAACTACACCCGACCGTGTTTTTAACCGACATTGATTTTACCCGCCGACGCCGCACCGGTGCCACGGGCTTTTCTCATCGATTCTAGAGATACCGCCGATTTCCTAACCGGCGTGAATACTACCGCAACGCGGTTCTCCAAGTGAGCGGCATGCATGCAGCATAGGCCACCGTGAACACGCTAAGTGAACGTGATGAAAATTATAGTATTGTGGTAAAAAGAAAAAAAGTGATGGCTATCCGTTGGGCGGTACAAAGTTTGATTCTTTAAATAGCCCGGCAAAGGTTGTGGACGTGCTACTGACTTAGTTGAGTGTGTCATTTGTTCGTGCTCCGGCCCGCCAGAAGTCTCTCGCCTCCCTCCCTCCCTCCTCGCTCCCTCACCCGCCGGCATCGAAGGTACGTGTGGTTGATCTTGTAGCAATGGTAAACAATGTAAAGCATGCATTCCTTGTTTCAAAATAACAATGGTGTATTTAGATAAGTATCTATATCTATGCTATCAAATCAATATCATTAGATTTTGTGAGCAACATCTATAGCAATGGTAATCCTAATTAAACTCGAGCATCGTTCTTGAAAAAATGGTCAAAAAACGGCTTGTTGGGGATCGAACCACGGATTTCGATTGGGTCTTGGGAAACGCCCGTGGCGGCGAGGAAGCGGCCATTGGAAACGCCACAAAAACGCCAGGCCGGGCCGCCCTTGGTTGCCGCCCTAAGCGTGGATTGGAGATCGAAACGCGGCACGCAGCGCCGGTCGCCCTTCGTGGGGAGACGGGCGATCGCGACGCCATTGGATGAGCGGTGTCGCCATTGGATCGCTTTTCATGGCGCCACGTCTTGGGGAATGACAATCGACCGCATGCATTCCATGCTTTGTTACTATATAATTGTACACATAACGCTCCGATTTGGTACCATCTCCATCGCTAGTTAACCTCTCTCTTTTTCCATAAACCCCCGCAGAGCTAGCTTCTTCATCGACGATGGCCGACGCGTCTACACCAATGAGGAGCTTCGTTCACCATCGCTACGCATCCGTGACGCCCTCGAAGCTCACCCACCGCCGGCCGAAGAGTCGGCCAATCCTGCGTGCCTTGGCCGTTGGTGGAGAAGGCCAACTTCTATGCCTTCAAGGTCGAAGCCATCGCCGACATCCTCGCTAGGGGGATACCGGCGAGGCCGGGCTCGAGTCGGCCGGCGGCGGGAACGCGGCCGGCGGCGACATACGCGGCGGGCGGCGGGGACGAGGTCGGCAAAGGGGGACGAGGCCTAGGGCGGCGGAGGACGATGGCGGCGGCCGCTTTCTTTTATTTTTTATGTTTTGTTAATATATTATCTACTAATATATAATGACCCGATCGTTTTCAATCCGTCTCGTGGTGCAATCTTCTGTTTCTATCGTTTGTTTTCATTGTTCCTTCTTCATTCAACCCCGCGAGCTATCGGTTCCTTTTGCTTCCCCTCCCAAATTGCTATCGGTTCTAATTCAACCCGGTTGTGTCAATCTTCAAATCGCTTTTAGGTTCTAATTCAAACCCGCAGTGATTCAGGTCCATCAAGACCACCGCCGGGAACGATTCAACCCGGTGGTGATCCGAAGTCTTCACTGCCGGAATTGGTCCAATCCGTGGAGTTTACGAAGTTTCAGCGCTGAACGGTTCATCAGCTGCCGGACGAGGTTCAACACCGGCCGGTGGATTAAATTCGGCGGTGATGCCGGCGGTAGTGATGAACGAATCTGTAGTAGTGTAAGCATTACCAATGACAATCAAGGACGAAACTTGATCATCACCGTAATTATGGCTCAACTTGGCCTATCATTCGGGGGGTGGACTCTAAAGGACTCAACAGGACTGTCACTCCCGCGATCTACCACACGCCCCCTGAATGTAGGGTGCGGCCAAGCAGATAAACGTTGTATAAACACCACGTTTACACATTGCTTATCACCCACTAAGTGATCATCTAAGTGGATGCTATACGACTCCATGCATAAGATATGAGACAAACTTACTAATCTAGATATATAATCATAGCATGCATGGATACATATCACTAAGAATATAATCATTAAGTAGAACAAAGTCATAGCAATTGTATTCCAACAAATATACTTGCAGATTGGATACAAGAGAGAAGCCACGAGAAACTCTGCTCCCGCTACTTCTTGACTATCAGGAATCCAAGACAAGTTTGACTTCCTCTAGAGCTAACTAGGTAGCTAACTACTTCTAATATGATGAACTAGGGCTTAAGATCTAGACTTGGTTGGACTTGGATGAGAATGAATCAGAACTGGATTGATCTAATGAATTAGGGTTTAGCCCTGGGTCAGGTGGTCTTCTTATATAGCCCTCGGCGATGAACAGGGACCCTTGGATCAAACCGACCTTGAATAATGGTATAGATGCAACCTAAATGTTGGTGGTAAACCGCCATAGAAAGGAGAGGCTGACATGTGGGACCCACATGGCGGTTGCCATGGATGATCCTGGCGATCGCCAGGATCCTGTTGCACAACTGAATCTCCTTCCTCCTGGTGTCTTCGGTGTCTTCTAGAATGTTTTAGTCCACCTTTTGGGTTGAGTTACTTGCCAAGTCTTGTCATCATATGGGATGTAAACTCTTAGGTTTCTCACCGTTCTTATCTCGCTTTTATCTGCATCCGGTCCTATAAAGTCATGAAATACCAAAACTTCGTGAAAATATGTTAGTTAGACCCCTAGACTTATGTTGATATTCCTTATTTCATGTTTAATTGGTTAATAATATTATGCTATAAGGCATACCAACACCGATCTGTGTCTTCACTCTTCGGGCCCGTGCTCGACGGCGCTAACCCGCGATGATTGGAAGCCACCGGAGGGCGGATGTGCAGTGGATGGCGTCCGCGGCTGCGTTGCACTGCCGTTCGCACCGCGCCCTCAGCGTTTAGGAACTCGCCGTCGTCCTTTGTGCCCCTCCGCACGGGCTGCATAGCCTCATCGCCACCCTTGTCGTGCGCGGCTTGGCGGACACACCACAATGCCTCCGCGGCGCCCGTGGCCGTATGCGCCACCGCCCTCGCCTTGTTTCACGCGTTGCGGCTCGCCACTCGCGAGCGTCCGCCGCGCCCGGTGCTCGCCCGTCGGCCGTGCCGTAGGCGAGGAGATGGAGGCAAGGCCGGCCACGGGAGCCTGCCCGGAAGTGAGGGAGATGGAGGCAAGGATTGATGCCGCCCGCCGCCGCCGATCGAAACCCTAGCCGTTCGTGGGCTGGAGAAGGAGACGGGCACTCGGCGAAGATGAAGAGAGGGGATGGGTCATGCCTCGGGAAGAAGAGGAGGGCTCGCGGGTTCGGGCGGTGGGGAGAGGGGAGAGTCACGCAGGGCCGTGGGACCGTGGAGAGGAGTCCGTCTAGGACCGCGTCGTCGGGGGAGAGTCGCGCGGTGGGCGTGGGATGGGGATGAGGTTTGATTTGAGCGACCTGGGCCGTTGGATGTGGTGGGTGAGTAAGAGAAATGAGAGTTGAGAACATCTCGTCCTTTCGTTTGAAGGGTTTGTTGAACCTGTGTGTATTATTATGGGTGTACATAGAAAAGATCAAGAGAGATAAAGACTGCGGTGGTTATTGTTTTGGGTGGACATAGTCACATAGTAAAGTTTTTTTGTTGCATTATATGTAGCAGAGAGTAGAGATGTAACGACGTTGACAATGTGACCTTCACAACATGCACACTTGCACCACATTGGCACTCCAAGTGACGTGTAGCCATAGCTACCACATAGCGCCCTGGTATTTCTTTGTCGCGATGATCTCCACCAGATCAACCCCAAATAACACACCAATACAATACACCTCGCCGTCGGCAGCAAGTTCTTGTTCGTTACTCGTTAGCCTGCCATATACTCCACTGAACAGTACTAGATAGTAGTATATAGTACTCTGAAATCTCGGAAAAATTATTTTGTTAAGTTCGTTAGCCTTGAGATGCTGACTAGTCTTTAGATGCAATGACAATGAGTGCCGATCGAGACTGAACGGCTGCTACGTGCTCTCTGACCCTGACGTTGGTTGCGCCAGGCTTTCCTATTTATACGTCCAACTCCTGTGGTCGTTAGCGATTGCAAGTTTATTACAACCATCCTAACTTAACTAACTAAAAAGAACTAACTAATGTAACTAATTACAATAATCTAAAGGAGAAAAGAATTACCTTGACTATGAATCGAGCAGATTGGGCGCCGCCTGCTGCGTACTTCCGGAGACGGACGAGGGTGGCCGGCGGCGGCAATGGCCGCCAGCGGCAGCCGCCGGACCGGCGTCAGCGCGTCTCGGGGCCCGCGGAGGAGCGACGCGGCGGCGGCGCACCGCACAACACCGGATTCGGGCGGCGGCGGGTACGGCGGCTCCGCCCGCGGCCGGGGAGGGAGGGGGCTCCGGGCTCGGCGGGCGCGGCGGGGCAAAACCCTGTGGTACCGAGTGAGTGAGGGAGGCAGGTTCAAGTGAGGGAGGACCGGACGCGCTGGGGTATTCAGCCCCTTTTTTTTTTTTTGTGGATGGTGCCACACTAAGGCGCCATGCATGGTGGCGCCTCGGCGGCTTGCCACGTCGGTGGCGGCGCTGCGCGCGGTGCTGCGTGGCGGTCTTCAGCGCCACCATGCAAGGCGCCTCAATGTGTATTTCAGGCGCCTTTGGCAAAGGCGCCACCAAATGTGCTAGTTTTGGAGAAAAAAAGATAACCTGTGTTAATCCCATAATTAGTTTAAAAATTGTCAAATTAGCAAAAACACATTTTCACCTTTGCAATTGCGGTCGTCGCCCAACTACTACTACTAGGCGTCTAAGAGCACTCACAATGCAGACTCTATCATAGTTTTTATCATCATTTATTACCCCTCTATTTATTGGTTTTTTGCTGATGTGGCGCAGTATTTATTGAAGAGAAAGAGGAAAAACACAAGAAACCAAGTCTAACTAAAAAACAAGTCTTCACGCAAAACAAGACAATCTGTGAGAGTGATAAGTGGGTCATGTGACATATTGATAGAAAATTGCATTGTGGAAGATAGTTTCTTGACATAATGTCCAAAATTATAGAAACTATGATAGTTTCTAGCATTGTGAGTGCCCTAAGCCCAACAACCATTCAGCCCATCTCTCTGGTGCCCAATCAATTCTCTTATTTAAGCCCATGTGTAAAATAATCTCCATTGAACTCATTTCTCCCTACCTTATTGTTTGTCCTTATCTCTACTCCTAGCATTGGCCGTAGTCGCTAAGCACATGCGTCACCGCCGACTGTGCGGAGTGTACGCGTCACTGCATGCATAGGTTTTTGAAGAATCGCGTCACTGCATAGTATATTCGTGTTTGTTTGACTAGTATGCTGTGTTTGGAGGGACGCACGGCTTCTCTCGTCAATCTTTGAGGAAGCAAGGAGCTTTTAACTAATTTGATTTGAAAGGAATTCTCGACTTTTCAACGTTTTTACGGTCAAGATTGAATTGAAACTGTGTACATTAACGTAGGGACTGTCCTTTGTGAAAACTGACAGGGATACATACGCACTATCTGATTTGTCTCAAAAAAAAAAAAAATTTGTCTCAAAAAACATACGCACTATCTGACGTCGCCGTGCTCTTGGTGACGGTCACCTGTTCACCTATTTATTTAAGGGTGCTCCCAAGTTACCAACGGCGTACCACCCAGATCGAGCTTCATTCTCCTGAACGGAAAAGCCAATAAGCAAGGTCGAAGGAGCAGAGATCAAGCTAGCTCAAGTAGTTTTCATGGAGATGGAGCAAGGCGGCAAGACGGCCCACGGGTGGGCTGCCAGGGATGCTTCCGGCCTCCTCGCCCCTTACAGCTTCTCAACAAGGTCTGTCGATGTCTCTCTCACACAGACCCACATACATTGTTGAGAACATTCCATGACATTCGTGCTCTGCTTGATGCCCATCTCAGGGTTCAGCGGGACGGCGACGTGACGATCAAGGTGCTCTTCTGCGGCATCTGCCACACGGACCTCCACGTCATCAAGAACGACTGGGGCAACGCCATGTACCCCGTCGTCCCCGGACATGAGGTCGTCGGCGTCGTCACGGACGTCGGCCATGGCGTGACCAAGTTCAAGGCCGGCGACACAGTGGGCGTGGGCTACTTCGTCGACTCGTGCCGCGCCTGCGAGACCTGCAGCTCGGGGCACGAGAACTACTGCCCCGAGCCCGTGCTCACCTCCAACGGCGTGGACGGCGGCGCGACCACCAAGGGGGCTTCTCCGACGTGCTCGTCGTCAGCCAGGACTTCGTCGTCCGGGTCCCAGAGAGCCTGCCTCTGGACGGCGCCGCGCCGCTGCTCTGCGCCGGAGTCACGGTGTACACCCCGATGGTGCAGTACGCGCTCAACGAGCCCGGCAAGCACCTCGGCGTCGTCGGTCTCGGTGGCCTAGGCCACATGGCCGTCAAGTTTGCCAAGGCGTTCGGCGTGACGGTCACCGTCATCAGCTCGTCGCCCGGCAAGCGTGACGAGGCGCTCGGACGCCTTGGCGCCGACGCGTTCTTGGTCAGCAGCGACACCGAGCAGATGAAGGCTGCGGCGGCCACGATGGACGGCATCATCGACACGGTGTCAGCGGGGCACCAGATCGCGCCGCTGCTGGCGCTGCTGAAGCCCATGGGGCAGCTGGTGATCGTCGGCGCGCCAAGCACGCCGCTGGAGCTGCCGGCGTTCGCCATCATCTCCGGCGGGAAGCGGGTGGCCGGGAACCCCGGGGAAGTATCGCCGACTGCCAGGCCATGCTGGACTTCGCCGGAGAGCATGGCGTCACCGCCGATATTGAGGTGGTGCGGATGGACTACGTCAACACAGCGATCGAGCGGCTGGAGAAGAACGATGTGAGGTACCGCTTCGTCATTGACGTCGCGGGCAGCAACATGGATACCGTTGCTTAGATGCGTAGTTCCAGACTCCAGAGTTATATGTAATGTACTGTATGTAGCAGCCGTTATGTCGTGTGAAATTGTTTGCTCGTGTCTTTGTGGTGGGTCTACTCAAGTCAATAAGCTAGTCAGAACTGTTTGATGGTGGCTTACCATGAGTACCACAACAGTTGGGCCATATTCTCTGCACTTCTGCTAGCTATTGAATTGAATGCTTATGTACATTTAAATTTTAATAGAATTTGATTGAGAAAGAGGATGCTAAAAACAAATGGGCTAGTTATTTTTGTTTGTGAGTTAGAGTACAAAAAAATCACTCTTGCGAGTATTAACTGAAATTTATCAGAGATGACTCGACATGATTGACCAATATTTTCTGCAAATCGGTATCAATAGATATATTTATCACTAAATAAGTTTATTATAAAACTAGATTCAACGATCAATCTAATAACACAAATTATATATTATGAATTAAAATATTCTCTTATATATATATTCAATTAATGTTGAGCTTGTTTGTTTTTTTTGGGAAAAATGAGGAGGACAGGTACACAGAAACGGAACGAGTCAACTGCTTTCGTCAGAGGTTCTCAAAAGGCCAAAACTGACCACGTTGCACTCAGAGAAAGAAGACGAGGTGGATCTTCGATAAATGGGGAACTCTGTTTTCTCTCTGAAAAAAAATCTTACAACGATAGTATATATATACTTTTCAATGCTAATAACTATACATCCTTTCTCTCAGTATGATATCGATTTCTATTACTTGCATACAACATAAACAAACAATAACATACGTGGTAAAAAACAGTAACATACAAAAATAAATAAATATCTTTAGCAACCAACGAAAGATCTGCCCAAAAATATCAAAATCGACCGAATCTAAACAGCACATTTGTTTCTTGTCATTCTTGTGATCTTGTCATAGGTGTTTCAGGGTTTACGATGAAACCCTGTCGTAGGTGACTGATCCTCCTGCGCCGCCGCTTGCTTTCTTGGGCTGGGGCCGTAGCAGGGAAGCCCCCCTGGTTGCTTGGGCCACTGGTGCAGCCATTAGGCCCCTTCGGACCAACCCCAAGACGGCGCGCCGCCGCAGCGCCGTCCGCCTGCGAGGCAGCGAGAACCAGCAGCGCAAGTAGAAGCACTGCCGTCGCCGCTCCAGCGCCCGTGCCTTTGCCACCTCTCTGCATCGTGCCTTCAGCGATCTAGTACTGGTGCTCTGTACCTAGCTAGCTTGCTGCGTTGCGCTTGATCAGCTCGGACTCGTAGTGTAAATATGAAATGTAGTAGTACATGAAGCCCTTGAGGTCTACTTATAGGCATGCAACCAGCTCATTCGCGGATCAGCCGAGCGCCACGAGCAGGGTGGCGTACGTCTTGCGGTCCTCGCTGGCGTCGTCGCGCGCGGACGGAGGCGGAGAACGTTTTTGACGGATTATTCGTTCGTTCCACTGGTGGTGAAAACCTTTGTGGTAATTGTGTGCGTTCCAACTCAAGCGTGGACCGTCGATTTCTGCCGATACACATACGTTAACCAAGCTGCAAACGGTGTGACAACCTACGCCTACTAGTTCACTCTTTTGACCGTTTCATGTGACATATACCAAGCTGACGAATAGCTGATGATATATAGGCATAGTGACGCGTTTATTAGACGGTCAATGTGTCTTGCGACGACGCCACAGCAATAATCCAAGTCATGGGATGACGGGTAAAAGAGGCTACAGACTTGCAATATACGGAGTATAGACCAGAACGGTAGAACATGCAACACGCACGCGGTTTGGTTGAATTCGTTACCAATAGTCAAGTCTCTGAAGTCTGAACTTGATGCTGACTTGATCTTGGTACACAGGACGGCACATAGATCAGCTGAACAGGGATAATTTCAGATCGACCAACAAACTCCATGGATTAAATATATATTCACTGTGAGCATGAACTGTGCTGAATTGCTGATCTCTATACTTTTTATCGGTCATTAGTACAGACTACAGTCAACTGGCCCATTCAGTTAGCACTCTGTCCTACCCGAAGATTCCTTAATTTTCTCTATTATTTCCTATTGCTACATAGTACGATGGAGAGAACTTTTCCCGAAAATTTCAAACAAACAATTTCATTAAACCAAGAAACATATTATTTTAGGTCAACTATGGGGATCAAGCCGATTCCCACCTAATTTCAATTCACAAATCCCTTAAACCGGTGGGCGAAAGGGTACAATACACCAGTACAGGGTTGAGGTCTCAAAGAGTATAAAGAGGAAAGGGAACAAAGCGATAACGACAACAACACTAACAAAGCACAACACAACAACAACCTACAAACCAAAGCGAATACAAACACTACTTCCTAGCATGTGCCACCATCAAAGACAAACTTCCAAGAACTCTAAGTCGCATGCAGCCGTGTAAGGCATTGAGTAAGATTCGACATGCGACAACCAAGAGACTATAAGGCATTGAGTCGAGGCCAATAGACAATAGCCGTGAGATGTGCCACCGATGAGCGCATCTGGCTCTCCAACCAACGTCCACCAACGCATTTCGGGAAGGAAACCTCAAAGGGGAAGGACCACCGGGAGGAGAATGAGGAGATCCGAGAGAAGAGATCAAGGTCCCCAAGACCCAACATATGATGAGGAGGACTCAACCGATCTCAAGGGCGTTAGAGCAAGTCGTTGATGCCGAGCACGTGACAAGTAGTGTTTGTAGAAGCCAAGGGGTAGGATGGTAGATAGACCAACAAAGGGATTGATAGGAGAGTAGTTGTTGACACCTGTTATAGCATAAAATTACTAGTCAACTAACATGAAATAAGGGCTTAAATTGAATATCAACCTAAGTCTAGGGGTTTAACTAACATAATTCTACGAACTTTGGTGATTTATATATTTTCAAGGACTTAATAGATAAATGCATAGAAGAATGGAGAAAGTTCCGGAATATACAAGACATATGATGACAAGACTTGGCCGTGAAGTAACTCAACCCGAAAAGTGGACTAAAACACTCTAGAAGGAACCAAGAGGACACCGGAAGAAACACGAAGCCGGGGAACATTACGGACCCTCGCGGCGGCCGCGAGCCATTTAGGCCGGCCGCCAGCCATTTAGGCCGGCCGCCGGGTGGTCCCACCTATCATCCTCTCCTTTCTAGGTCGGTTTGTAACCGACTTTGAGGTTGTATCTACACCGTTGCCAAGGTCGGTTTGATCCAAGGGTTCACGTTCATCGTCAAGGCCTATATAAGAAGACCCCCTGACCCCAGGGTTAAACCCTATTTCATTACTATCTTATTCTATCTCATTATTTCTTAGTTGTAGAGGGGTCCCTTGTAAGGATCAACTCTCTCTAAGAGATTAGTGAAGGACAATTGGACATGTAATTAGAAGTGGATTAGATCTAATTAGATCTAATCAAGAGTAAGAGTTAAGAAGAGATTAGAGCCATAGTCCTCATTAGAGACTAGAACTAATCTTGCTCCTAGAGTTAAAGTGGCACCGGACTTGTCGGTGACTCCTCTACATCTTGTACCATCGGAATCAAGTAATACCGGTACTTGATTCCGAGACTTCTATGGTGGATCAACTTCTTATTTGAGTAAGTAAATGTTCTTATTATTCTTATTGTTCACAACTCTTATTTGAGTACTTTAATCTGTAGGACCCTATAGATTAGAGGGGTAGCTTAGGTTTAGGCGTGGTGCTTAGACTGGGGTTACTTGTGATGACACCTTATATTCGGGTCAAAAGTGTGGTAGTTCGCGGGGAGTGACAAGTCCTGTTGAGTCCTTTAGAATCCACCCTCCGTCTATAAGACAAGTTGGACATGTAAGTCTTGGGAGGATTGCATGTTTCGCCATGTTTTCCTTTTGGGTGCTTCCCTTTAAGAACAATACCAACATATGCTTACAAGGATAAGAATTAGACAACCATAGAAATCTCCTTATTTCTTTATCTTCTTCATTCCTTAACTCTTGCTCGAGGATTAGTTATATTCTTTAGTTACCTCACACCCTCCCCCCCCGGATTCGATATAAAACCCTCTCCCCGGTGAAATGCTCACCCAAGTATCCGTTAAACTGCGGATTATTATAAATATTTACGTAGGCTTAACAAATACCAACAAGCATTTAAAGCGCCGTTGCTGGGAGGAATGGTTCTTTGAAAAATATTGAGTATAACTAATCTTGTATCATATCTTAGTGTAGTCTTTCTTTTTATATTTTCTTTCCTTTTTATATCTTTTTGGGAGCCTCGGATTCCACACTATCCTTATGCTGCATCCATAAGCACAAGTTCAGGCCACTAGAATCTTTAGAACCTATCCTATCCCCTGGCCATGAGTCAGTGCCCAAGGTTGATCTAAATGATCATGAAATAACCCATTATAGGAAGAGAATTCGAAAGTTAACCTCGAGGCCAAATCCTATCCTTTACAAAGGATAATGTATTTGGATCTCATCCTAGAAAAGTTGTTGGCATGACCATCATGCGATTCTCACGGAGGAACTTTTCTTTCCTTTTTTTTTAAAGCAAGGTTTGTCCTCGACAAACTCAGCGGGTATGATCTTTTCCTTAGAATTTTCGATGAACGCCCAAAGGAAGAGAAGGAATCATCCTCTAGACCATAGAAGAAGTTTTGATAGCCGGATCATAATCATTCCAATCCTTTGATTAGCTACCAATCCTAAATCATCCATACTCCAAAAACACCTCCAAGGGAAGAAGTAATTCTACCCTTGATTCTTTTATGGTGATGATTTTGGGAAACAAACTTCTAGCTTCATAGGTGTGGATACAGGGATCACCAAAGAACTCTACCGAGTTGTTCGCGAGGGGTTCTATCCTAGCTCATGGCCACAAACAACTCGAAGGCAATGGAAGCATAGCTACGGTGACTTCGTATAAATAGGATAGAACGCTAGTCGGATTACCTTGTTTAGAGTTCGGGTGTTCGGTTCCTCTACGGACAACCCTCTCTCAGATCCGACTAGGATCGTAGCGAGTTCCTTGGCCCCTTGGACTATAAAAGGCGGCCAAGGAACACCTCATAGAGGGAGCACGAACATACGAGAACACAAGCAGGCTACGACCAAGCGGTGTAAGCTTCACGGCCCGATTCTCGGTGACCCCATCAATCAAAAAAGGCTCACGCCGGCCGGACGTAAAGGTTTTTACTCGATCCTTGATCGAGGGCCCGAACCAAGATAAAAACCCCGCTCTCCATGTCGGCCGCGCAACAAACCGCCGGGCTCCCGGGGTTCGTCGAGGCCGAACAAACTGCCGGTTCACCCCGTGGCGGGCTCTCGGTCGTAAAACATCGACGGGGCGCGCGCGCGGTAGGGGCTCGTCGAATTTCAGCACGAGAGTCCGGCGGACCACGACATCATGAGTACATCGACGAGGAGGACGATCATCTTCGGATCATGGGCTGCGGGATCGGCGACGACGGCGAAACTTCGAAGCCGCACCGCCGAGGAACCCAAGACCGAAGAACTGGAACTCGTCGAGAAGCTTCGAAGAATCGACGATTGCGAAGCCGCCTCGAAGACGGAGAACAAAGTCGAAGATTGCTCGGGACCCGGCACGGAAGGGCCCAAACCCGAAACCAACTCGGGGAAGGTAGACAACCAAGGCTCAAATACCGGACTCGGCAACTCGAAGTACAACTCCAACTCCGGCTTGGATAAGGGAAGCTACTCCAACTCGAAACTTTTTCACCAAAAACTACTCCAACCCGGAGAAAGAAGGCGAATTTGGATATAACCACGGACACCGATCCAGATTACCTTTTCCGTTTCCTATAGGACTACGCAACACGGCGTTCGCGTATTCAAGGAGCGCCAAGACAACTCAAGAGAAGATTGGAGATTCCTTTGGAGGGCGCGCAAAGAGGGCTCATATTGACAAGAACCCCCGGAGGAGTGCATCATCCATCGGCCAAGAACCCTCGGCAAAGCCGATCGTCAAGCAACGGGGACAAACAGGGGAGGACCAACATCATAAGGCCTATCCCAGAAAAGGAGTGGCGGCCCAAAGCTACGGCCGCTAAGGAAGTCTTTGTGGTGGCTACGGCTCGCACCCTACTTACCCGACCGGGAAGCCCCGGACATCGATCCACCGACGAAGGCCTGTCCAACATCTCGGCGGACGAAAGAACCCTTGAAGACGAAGGAGAACACCAACGTCAAGAAAGGTGAAAAGAAACAAGTCGAAGGGAGGACGCCGAATCGGGGGCAAACTCACGCATGCAAGCCCTGAACAAATATCAAGCCGATCCGCATGAATACGAGAGGCTAAAATCTGAAAGAGAGGTCAAGACGATCAACGTGCAACCCGAAAGGCTACAAGGGTTGATTGACCGCTGAAGACCGGCCGACCCTAAATGACGAGGAAAAACTCATCAAGGAGGCGTTGTAAAAGGCTATCCGGGAGAGAGATCCCAGAACGCCGCGGTCAAAAGGCAAACAGCTCTCACGCTCCAAGAAGTCGATTCAACATCTTTGAGAGGTGGGGAGGTCGAGGGTTCCAACAACTCCAAGCCACCCCGGAGGGATGGTAGACAGATACCGAGACCCCCCCCGAGGGAGAGCCCGTTCAAGACCAAGCCGACGAGAAGAAGTCGCGGAATCAACATATCGACCTCTTTAGAACTCATCCAAGAGGAGGAAGAACCTCGGGAGGATTTGAAGAGAGGACAACGAAAGCTACGACGGGTTTCCTTGCTTATTTGAAAGATTGCGAGGAAGTCAAGCTACCCCCAAAGTTCAAGCCTTCAAACCACTCCAAATACGATGGGAAAACAGAGCCCGCACAATAGCTCGAGTCTACTCACAATCCATTGAGTGGCCGGAGGAGATGATGACGCAAAAGCCGTCTTCTTTCCCATGGCCCTAGAGGCTCTACCGCTCAATGGTTTGACAAGATTGAAGAGGGCTCAATCCGACTTGGGAAGACCTACGAGGGGCGCTGCGTAGCAACCGCGGGAATCATCACCCATCCTATTACTCGGTGAGCCGAAATAAAAAGCCTCAAGCGAGCGGGGAGAATCCACGAGAGATTACTACCGAAGATTTGGGGAGATGAGATCCCAAGTACATGATATCACCGAGAGAGAGTGATAGACGCCCCGACAGCGGGATTTTCTCAATATTGCGCTTCTCGGATTTCTACAAGGACAATCCGAGGACAAACGAGCGATTCAAGCTCATTTGTTGAGAAGATGATCGGAGCTGAAGAAAGAACCCGAGACCGCTTTCGAGGAAAGAAGAACTCGTAAGCCCCGAAGAAAGATCGGAACAACTCTCAACGACGAAGAAGCGAGGATCGGACAATACCGTCGCAATGGCGGAAAAATCGAAGAAACCTTACAAAACAGAGGTTCAACAACAACAACAATGGCGACGAGAACGAAGCAATATCAAGCTAGAAGACCTACCACTGCATCTACCGCCTCGAGCTCCACACACGCTCGAAAAACCGTACCACTTTCCGGAAAAAAGTACAAGGGAGGAAACAACTCGCCGGAAGGGAAACAATCAAGAAAACAGAGAAGAAGCCATTGAAGAGCCAAAGACGGGGGATTTCCGAGAAAGCAACGAGATCCTTGAACGTCATATTCTCCGGAGTACCCGGATCAAAGAGCAAGAGGCAAGACAAGCCGCACTCGGATCAATCATGGCAGCAAGAACCTGCGGTACCACACTACCTCAATTGGTCCCAATACCCGATTCGGTTCACCAGGGGAGGATCAATGGATAAGTGTGGGTAACGCCGGATTATACCCTTTGGTACTTTGAACCCACGATAGCTGGAGTAACCGTTACCAAAGTATTGATCGATGGAGGAGCCGGGTTGAACATCATATTCTCGAGACACCTTGGACAAGATGGGACTAGACCTCTCTCGGACTAATCGCTCCTTCAAGCACTCCTTTCTATGGAATAGTACCGGACGAGCAGCCATACCCGTTGGACAAGTCACCTTGCCGGTCACATTCGGATCTCCATCAAATTACCGGACCTTGATACATCAAGTTCGAGTGGGCGGATCTCGAGTCACCATACCACGCCATTATGGGAAGACCTGCTATTGCAAAATTCATGGCTATTCCACACTACTCGTATCTTCTACTAAAGATGCCGGGCACCTTTTGGGGTCCTTTCGATCAAAGGAGACCTCAAGAAAGCTTTTGAGTGTGACGTACAAGCCGTGGAAATCGCAAACAAGACAGGAGAGCTCTTGGAGAAAAAGAAATCAACCGGATGGCGGAGGATACAAATCGGAAAGAACTCGAGATACCGGCCAAGAAGCAAGCAATTCGATTCCACCGGAAAAGGCCGACGTCAAGCACATTGATCTACAAGCGGGCGATCCATCCAAGGCGGCGATAATCGGCCCCACCTATCTCCAAAATAGGAATTCGCTCACCCCGACTTCCTAAGGCAACACAAAGATATATTTGTCCGAAAACCAGCATGACATGCTGGCGTACCAAGGGAGCCGGTTGAGCACGGAATTGACATCAATATGGGATCCAAACCCATCAAGCAAAAACTAAGGAGGTTCTCACACCGAAAAGAAGGAAGCCATCAAAAAGGAGATTGCAAAACTACTCACGGCCAGGATTCATCGGAGAAATCCTACATCCCGACCGCTAGCCAATCCGGTTCGTTCAAAAAGAAGAACACCTCGGAGCGCGAATGTGTGTGGACTACATAGACCTGAATAAGCATTGCCCAAAAAGATCCCTTCGGGCTACCAAGGATCGACCAAATAGTGGACTCTGACGGGATCGGCTCTACTATCGTTCTTGGATTGCTACTCGGGATATCACCAGATTGCGAAAGAAAGAAGATCGAGCAAGACCTCTTTTATCACCCCCTTCGGTGCCCTCTTGCTACAAAACAATGTCCTTCGGATTAAAAACGCCGAGCAACGTATCAAAGAGCGTACGAGACTTGTTTGGGAGAGCAGATTGGCAAAAATGCCAAGCATACGTGAGACGACGTGGTGGTGAAGACTAGAGACCCGAAACCCCGATTCAAGACTTGGAAGAGACTTTCAAGAACCTCAACAAGTGGAAATGGAAGCTCAATCCAACAAAATGTCTTTGGAGTACCTTCGGGACAAGATTCTTCGGGTTTCTTGATCAGCAACGAGAGGCATCGAAGCCAGCACCAAGCAAATCAAGGCAATCACCGAGATGACACAACCCCACAGAAGTGTCAGGGACGTCCGAAAGCTCACGGGGGTGCATGGCGGCGCTCAACGATTCATATCAAGCTTGGAGAGAAAGGGCTACCCTTCTTCAAACTCATCAAGACAAAAGGAGAATTCAAGTGGACAAATGAAGCGGACAAGGCGTTTGAAGAACTCAAGCGTACCTTACAACGACTCAGTCTAACACCTCCAAAGGATCAAGAAGAACTCCTGCTCTATATAGCAGCAACAAAAATACGAAGGTCGACTCGGCAATCATCGTGGAAAGAGAAGAGCCCGATCGGCCCAACAAGATCCGAGAGGCCGTTTACTACGTAGCGAGCGAGTCACAAGATCACGGTGGTAATCGACTCACCACTAGGCGACATCCCGAGGACAAGATTCATAGATTCAACCACTAGGCGCATATCAAAATGGGTAGTGGAACTGGGTAGTGGAGCATTGAATCTAGAGTTCACCCCAAGAAGAGCAATCAAATCCCGGCGCTACCGGATTTCATAGCGGAATGGATGAGCTCCAACAACCCATATCCGACGACATCAAAAAACATTAGAACATGTACTTGATGGATCGTTGAAGCTAGGGGAGCGAGGAGCCGGATTTTATTCATATCTCGGAAAGGAAGACAACTCAAGTACGTCTTTGCAAATCATGTGGCAAGCTACAAACAATGAGGCAACTATGAAGCACTCATCCATGGCCTCAAGATAGCAAGAACTCGAGAATCAAGAGGCGCAAATATACGGAGACTCGCGGTTGTTATCAATCAAGTCAACAAAGGCTGGGACGGCACAAAGGACAATATGGGCCTCTATTGCGCGTAAATCGTAAACGGAAAAGAACTTCCAAGGCCTACAGATCCTACACGTGCTCGAGAGATGCGAACATGGCGGCGGGGCGTGCTAGCCAAACTCGGATCGACGAGGCCCAAGTCCCACCGGGGAGTGTTCGTCGAAGAGCTCTTGAAACCATCCATCAAGGAGAACCCGAGGAAGAAGACAACATGGAGCAATCGGCTCTAAATGGAGTAATGATAATCTCTCCGTGTCGAAAAACAACTCCCCTGGATCGAAGACATCATAAACTTCATCAAGAACAAGACACTACCCGAAGACAAAGCCGAAGCAACTAGGATCTTGAGAAGAAGCAAGAACTACGTGCTCATCAAAGACAAGCTTTACAAGAGAGCAAAGCATCATCGAGTACTACTCAAATGCATAAGCTGCGAAGAAGGAAAGGACATCCTCCAAGAAATCCACTGCGGATCTTTGTGGAAACCACGCGGCGTCAAGAACCCTCGTGGGCAAAGCATTCGAGAACAGGGATACTACTGGCCAACAAACCCTCAAAGATGCGAGAAGAACTCGTCAAAACATTCAAAGGATGCCGGATGTTTGCAAGACAAGCGCACGTGCCGACACACAACCCGATCGCGCATACCACCATCATGGCCTTTTTAGTGCTAGGGACCGGATCAAGTGGACCACTTAAAAGAGCCAAGGGAGGATACGAATATATCTTCGTCGCCATCGACAAATTCACCAAATGGATAGAGTACAAGCCATTGGTCACCTACAACTCAACAAGGCGTCGAGTTCATCAAGAGATCATGCACGATTTGGGATACCCAACGGGATCATCAGCGACCTCGGATCACCGTTCACGGCGGCGTAATTCGAAGGCCACCGGGCACAAGATTGTGGCATATGGATAGACTACGCCTCCCGTAGCACACCCTCGGGCTAACGGACAAGTCGAAAAGAGCAAACGGACTCATCCTTGCCTGACCAAAGCCAAGACTATATGAAGAACTCAAGGACTACGGGCCAAGTGGATTGAAGAACTCCCAAAAGTTGTCCGGGGCCTAAGAACTCAAATCGGCGAGCAACAAAGCTACTCACCCTTCTTCACGACCTATGGATCGAAGCCCTCCCTACCGGTGGACCTCATATGGAGCTCTCCAAGGATCGAGCAATTTGAAGAAGGAGAAGGAGGAAAGGACAAGAAGATTAGAAATCGTGTGTGGAAGAAGTTAGAACAAACGCCATCCTCGAACGCAAGATATATGCAAGGACTAAGAAGGCACTACGACAAGAGCACACGTCCAAGAAAACTCAACCCGGGGAGATCAAGTACTCAAGAGAAATCAAAAGACGGAAGGCAAGCACAAATTGCTCGGCCATGGGAAGGACCATATATCGTCAAAAGCGATGCAGGACCGGGAACCTACAAGCTAATGACAATGCAAGGAGAAGAAATCGAAATTCTTGGCACATAAACCAGCTCGAAGGTTCTATCCATAATCGAGGATCTCAAGGCGAGAGAAGAGAGCGAGACGCGAAAACAACTCTCCGATACTTCAAGAAGAAGAAGATCAAGCCTGAGAAGAACTCTGGACCATCTAAAGAGGTCACCAAACACGCCACCACCGGGCACTCCAACGTAAAACAAGCTGCCCAGTGTGAAGTGAGCATGCCTCCTAAGGGAGAAGAACAAAACAACCCAAATTTGGCACTTCACAAGAAGAAGTCGACCAAAAAGAAGGCAAACCCGACCACGAACGGAGGTCAAATTCTAAGGGTGGAACCACGCGAAGTCCTAGCTGGGAATAGCGTCCACACCTTAAATCCTAGCGGAAGATCGTGAACTTCGACTCTTGGAAAAAGAGGACGTTGGGATTGGCCCGTCTAGGTCGCGAGAGGCCATCAAGGGTCCGAGCGCCACTATGTCCAATGACGGCGGACGGCCTTTCGAATCGGGCGTGAACGGTGTAGTGTTGTGAAATAGAAACCCATCGTCTCACACAAGTCTCGAAAAGCGAGCGGCCCCAAACCGGGCAAGGTGGATTGTAGTGTTATGAAATAGGAACCCAACCATCTTGACCTTCGGTCCAGCGGTGCACTTAAATGGGCCCTGACCGAGAACCCTTCAAGGGACGTCATGCGATAGTCCAGCGGACAAAGATGAGAGAGCCCTAGCCTAGAAGAGGCAACCATGAGTTAGAACAACTCTTTCGGGAGCATGACTCCACCAAAATACACTAGCATGTCCAAGAAAGGACAAGCGCTAGAGGGCCTAAATGGAGAAACCCTAACGGCCTAGAGTAACCCTCAGAACAATCGTGACAAGTCTCGAGAAGAAGACACAAGTCACAAGCCGAGAAAAATAACCACGGCAAAAACGGGGACGCCCCAACCACCATCGGCAAGTCTATACAGGACAAGTCAATCTTGAAAGAATAACCCTAAAGACCAAGAGCAAGACTCTACCACCTTCACAAGTCTCACAGGAGGACAAGCTGAATTTTTTGGAAGAATAACCCCGAAGACCAAGAGCAAGACTCTACCACCTTCACAAAGTCTACAGAGGGTAAGCTGAATCTTCAGAAGAACAACCCTGAAGACCAAGAGTAAGACTCAACCACCATCAGCAAGTCTACAGAGGACAAGCTGAATCTTTAGAAGAATAACCCTGAAGACCAAGAGCAAGACTCTATCACCTTGACAAGTCTGAAAAAAGATAAGGCGAATCTTGAAAAACAACTCAAGACCGGGAGCAAGACTCTACAACCACCATCGACAAGTCTACAGAGGACAAGGCGAATCTTGAAGAATAACCACGAAGACCAAGAGCAAGACTCTACCACCTTTAGCAAGTCTCACGGAGGACAAGCTAAATCTTGAGGAAGAATAACCACGAGAAGACCAAGAGCAAGACTCTACCACCTTCGACAAGTCTACGGAGGGCAAGTTTGAATCTTCGGAAGAATAACCCACGAAGACCAAGAGCAAGACTCTACCACCCTTGACAAGTCTACGAGAGGGCAAGGCGAATCTTGGAAGAATAACCACGAAGACCAAGAGCAAGACTCTATCACCTTCGCTAGTCTCTACGAAAAGACAAAATTTGAATCTTGAAGAATAACCACGAAGACCAAGAGCAAGACTCTACCACCTTTAGCAAGTCTACGGAGGGACAAGCTAAATCTTTAGAAGAATAACCACGAAGACCAAGAGCAAGACTCTACCACCTTCGAAGAAGTCTCACAGAGGGCAATTTGAATCTTCGGAAGAATAACCACGAAGACCAAGAGCAAGACTCTACCACCTTCGACAAGTCTACAGAGGGCAAGGCTGAATCTTGAGGAAGAATAACCACGAAGACCAAGAGCAAGACTCTATCACCTTCGACAAGTCTGAGAAAAAGACAAAAATTGAATCTTAGGAAGAATAACCACGAGAAGACCAAGAGCAAGACTCTACCACCTTCGGCAAGTCTCACAGGAGGACAAGCCGAATCTTCGAGAAAGAATAACCACAAAGACCAAGAGCAAGACTCTATCACCTTCGGCAAGTCTGACGAAAAAGACAAGCGAATCTTGAGAAAAAAACAACTCAAGACCGGGGCAAGACTCTACAACCACCATCCAGGTAAGTCTACGAGAAAAGGACGAGCCGAATCTTGAGAAGAACAACTCAAGACCGGGAGCAAGACTCTACAACTACTTTCGGCAAAATCTACGAGAAAGGACGAGTGAATCTTGAAAACAACCACGAAGACCGGGAGCAAGCCTCCACAACTATTATCGGCCGGCCCTACGGAGAAGACGAGTGATACTCGAGAAAAGAAGAACTTTGGAATTCAAGAGCAAGACTCCACTCATCATGACAAGTCTCAAGAAGAAGAGAGAAGAAGTCATTTGTCGAAGAAAGCAACCACGACAAACCGAGCAAGCCCTTACAACCATCTTGACTAATCTACAAGGAAGACAAGGCGATTCCTTCGGAAAGAAAGAACTACGAAATGCGAAGCAAGATTCCAGTCTTGTTGAAAGGCTAGCCAACGCCAGTCGTCAAGGGAGAAGCAACCTAAAAGCGCACAAGGACAAGATCCTACGCTACCTTGCCAGATCTACGGAAATACAAGGCCGACAAGTCGGAAAAACACCACGACAACTCGAGGCGGGACTTCAATACTATATACGTACCAAGTCTGAGAGGCAAAGCCGGATCATCACCGAGACAACAACGGTGTCACAATGAGTGACTCAAAACAACTCAAAGACGAACCTACATAAAGGACATAAGAGCCGGAAGCCTAAGGAAGAACTCTAAAGGCGCAATCTCAACAAGTCGTCCAAGAAGAACTCGGAAGAGCACGACAACAACAAACAGGGACAAAGCGCAACAAGTGCACGAGAGAAGGCGGATCGTAGTCATACAAAAATACAAGTACGGAATAGATAAAGGAACAGATCTCTTTATTCAACATCTTAAAGATTACAAGTTGCATGGGAAACAACTCCCTACAAGATACAAAGAAGACTCAGATGCACGAGGAGCCCAACAAGAACTCCCGTGTACAAGATACAAAGAAGGACAGGAGCCCAACAACTCGAAGAGTATTTTCAAGAAGACGCCAGGAGTCGGGCGTCAAGAGCGACGAAGATAGAGCGCGGGACCTGTTTCCAAACTCCACCAACCCGACTTCAACCGCCAAGAAGAAGATCCCTCCATATCTTGACTAAGAAGTCAAGACCCTTGCACGGGAGCTCAAAGCACCAAAGGCGCTAAGAAGACCACGGAGGAATCGGCATCGGCTCGAAATACCGAAGCCCTAAGAACCCGGAATACAGGAACCAACGGACCACGAGTTCCAAAGGCTGGCGGCCTGGGAAAAAGAACCCTCGCCAGGCACAACACCCTAGAAAGGAGCAAAGTACCGCAAGAGTACGCACACGGCGGTTCCTCAAGACTCAAAGGCAAGAATGCGGAGAAAGATAACCCCTTGAACTAGACGGCGGGTGCTATCCTCCAAGAAACTCGAGCCGATGGACATCGTGAGGATCGACTAGCCGACCAAGAAAACACCTTAGCCCTCCTCAAGCTAAGGAGCAAGCCGGAAGTAGTCTGCCCCACTCATCTTCTCGAGGCCAACAAAGTGGGATAGGACGACGGCGAAGGAAAACTCGATCTCGGAAGATCGCGTTCCAATCGCAAGGCATCCCTTTCCCACCACTAGCCACGTCCAAGAGTGGAGCCGCCGCGGGAGTAGTCCCCTTCTACCAGTTTCACAAGACATCCCTCACTCACGTAAGAACCCTAGAAGGGCTAAAGAAGATGCCCTGGGCTGATCTAACTCACTCAACGACACCGCCATAGATCCAAGAT
Organism: Hyparrhenia diplandra; assembly: GCA_015847255.1. NCBI lineage: Eukaryota > Viridiplantae > Streptophyta > Magnoliopsida > Poales > Poaceae > Hyparrhenia > Hyparrhenia diplandra. Next base: position 38,314 of record JADLZK010007667.1, on the reverse strand, counting down.
CGGAAGGAAGCTTTTTTTTCCTTGAAGAGAGCGATCCTAGAGGAAGAAGAAGCGGGGGGAGAAGAAAGACACTTTCAAATCCTCACCGAAAAAACGGACCATATTTATAGGCGATACCGGACGCCTATGGACCAAATCCACGAGAAGACGAGGCAACCGGAAAAGGAGCGGTCGCCTCAAATCACGCGAAAGGGAATTTATGGCAATGATCGCCATGCAATCGGCGTTTCAAAAACGGAGCGCGATAAAAGCGCCTTTGTGACTCCGTGGATCGCACGAAAAGAGAAACGGTCAAAAATCCCGGGAAAAATGAAGAACCTCTAAGAGCTCCATCCGCGAAAAGAACTCTTAGGCGCTCGGGGCTACAAGGTACCCGGGCACGATTTTTGAGGAAGAGCTCCGACGGCGGAAGAACTCGAAGACGGAGGAGAAGAACTCGAGGAGAAGAACTCAAAGACCTTCCGGCTCTTTGTACCAAAAAGCAAGAAGCTCGGGGGCTACACCCTACGGGTGCACTTTTTCAACAAAGTGCACACCGTATAAAGACAACAGGACCGCATCAAGGCCGCACCGGGAAGAGCGGGGGCGGCTCTCGTGACTCAAACCCGAGATGCTTGGGGGCTAGCGGAGCAAGGCACTCCTTTCAAGAAAGAAGAGCTCCGGCGAGCGAAGAACTCTTCGAAGGCGGAGGAGAACTCAAAAGAACTTCCAGCTCTTTGTTCCAAAAGCAAGAAGCTCGAGGGCTACACCCTACGGGTGCACTTTTTCAAAATTGCACTTTCAGTAAGATGATCTTGAAGACCATATCAAGGCCTCGCCCGATAAGAGCAAATAACTCTCATGACTCGACCTTGAGATGCTTGGGGGCTTGTGGATACGGGATCACCAAAGAACTCTACCGAGTTGTTCGCGAGGGTTCTATCCTAGCCTCGCGGCCACAAACAACTCCCAAAGGCAATGGAAGCATAGCTACGGTGACTTACATTGTAAATAGGATAGAACGCTAGTCGAGATTACCTTGTTTAGAGTTCGGGTGTTCGGTTCCTCTACGGACAACCCTCTCCTCAGATCCCGACTAGGATCGTAGCGAAGTTCCTTGGCCCCTTGGACTATAAAGGCGGCCAAGGAACACCTCATAGAGGGAGCACGAACATACAAAACACAAGCTTGGCTACGACCAAGCGTTTGTAGCTTCACGGCCGATTCTCGGCTAACCCCATCAATCAAAAAACAGGCTCCACGCCCGGCGGGCGTAAAGGTCTTTACTCGATCCTTGATCGAGGGCCCGAACCCGCAAGATAAAAACCCCGCTCTCCATGTCATTTAGCAACAAACCGCTGGGCTCCAGTTCGTCGAGGGCACGAACAAACCCGCCTTGTTCACCCCTGTGAGCTCTCTGGCCGAAAAACATCGACAATAGGGAGACCTTTTGAGTACCTATAAACCAAATCCTTTTAGAGAAGAGCCTCTTAGAAAGCATCCTTATCCTTACAAAAGGCGTTGGGAGCCCAAGGATGGCATATCTAATGATGCCATAGAAGGAGAGCGAAGCTATCTAGAATCCATTCGTGGTTTCTTTCCTTCTATTTCAGATTAGATAACTTATCAAACTTAACTTTAATCTCATCCTTGACCCCAATGAATCCTCTAGTGTTCTTTTTCGTAAGTCTACCTACGATCTTAGAAATCCTAAGTATAGACATCATGAAAGATTTAAGGAAGATCAGAAAGAGCATTATCCATAGTTGGAGAACATCCATGAGCGTAGGAGTTACATCCTAAATTTTCTATCCAATCCTTGCCCATGTGAACAAACTCCGAATTGATTGCCATCTCTAATCTAGCCACTTATAAGATTTCAAACTCCCTTGAGATAACTGTTCATAATGATTAGGAAAGGGAGGTTGTGTAGGCACAAAAATCCTACTCCCTGCGCTGCACACACCGACAAGCCGAATAGCCGGGCTTTACTCTGCCTCGAGTGTCTTTGAATCGAAGGCGTGCCGATCAATTTGACTGTTAATTGACAAGGAGGTAAACGTGAGATCTGGAACATGCCCCGGTGAGACCAAGACAGTTCCACATGTATGGCTCTAAGGCCGATATGAAGACATATAGCTATGAAAGCTATCTGTCGATGAATAATGAATGCATTCGGTAAACATATATGAAGATATGATGTAATAACAGCTGCCGAATGATCATAAAAGACATGTTTGAACAAATAAAGTCGATCATTATGATGTGCTATCGTAAAAGCTCTATTGCATAGATCGAATCAATTGACAACATGATAAATAAAAAGAACATCATTATAGATATTCATGACACGTGAAAGCATAACCGTGTTCGACAAGCTTGTCGAATCGGGGTCCATGAAGAAGGAACTACCCTACGTAAAAACCTATCGAGTTAAAAGCGATCTCTAGTCCACCTGGATGACTAGCTCTAGAGTAACCCAAAGATGCAGATCCACCGGATGACACGATCCCCGTCAAGATCTAAACGTATACGAACCGCAACATGTGACAACTTAGATTGATCTATCTCGGCTACGATGAACGGATAGATCTAGCAAAATAGTAAGATGAACAATGAAAGTACTAAAGCAACTAGATCTATGATAAGATAAAGCGAGAGCGTTTCAATCTAAATTGGGCAAAAAGTGTGTGCAACATAATTGAATAAACGAATTGAAAGCATTGCAAACACGTGGTAACTTAATGAATTCATTAGATCTTGCCAAAAATCTAATGAAGCCGATAACTAGCTCTTAGCCGGACCTTAGCCCACCGGATGGCTCATGATCGACAAAAAGAACCCTCTTGCCCCCGATAGCTTAAATCCGCGACGATACTAAGCGTGAACAAGACTTCTTGCAATAATCTAAATCCGCCTGACGATACTAGACATGGTGCAAGGTTGCGGTACTTACGAGGTCGGCGGGTCAATGAATCATCTCATGATAGATCAACGACACGGCCCGGACTCGAGAAGGATGGCGCCAAGGCACCGCAGGCGGGTTTGTTGTATTTGATTTGGTAGATAGTTTACGTTGCGGGGGTCTTATATTTATACCACAGGCTTTGGCGAGTCCTAACTAATTACGAATAAATGTAACTAAATATCTAGCTAAGATACATTGTCCTCCAAGTCTTCTCGGGTCGTGAAATTATGCGTGGCGTGGGCCTCGTCCTCGAATATCTTCACCTTTGCGAGCGATCTCATGCTCAGCTCCTTCTCGGACTCGGGTTCCTTAGCGAATAACGGCTGCTTCGAATGCTGGCGTCCTTTGCTTGTCTTTTGCTAGCCAATGACCTCTTACCCGTCATCGTGTGTCTTGGTCCATCGTCATCGAGGCCTACCAAATTTTGGTGTTAACAAAGTTGTTGATCTTATTGGCTTGAAAAGTTGAGATTGGTGATTTAAGGGAAAACCTCTTCATCATTTTGAATCATCTTTAAAAGGTTTCCCAAGGGACGAGCTTTTTGTCCTAAAACAAGCACTCTAGGGGAGTAATATAAGAATAGATCTTTTGCTATAACACCCTCTTGTGTAGTGAGCATAGAGATATAATTGTGTGAATATTTCTTTGGGTATTTTTGTCACTAACGATTTCGGATCAAGAGCAAAGAAAAAACTAAGGATGACAATGTAAATTGTATGTCTAACCAATTATCATGCAACATGAAATCATATGCATAGAAATATTTCTTGCCATGTTGCTATATTATCTTGGTTGTATCTACCTTTAAGACATGCTCAAGTTGCTACACTATTTCATCTTCACCTGAGTAAATCTCTATAAAGCTTTCACATCACCCTTGTGCATGCGTAGTATGCTTTGGTTTGGAAGTACTACATATGAGTATTTTCAAAGGTTTTTAAATTAAAGCGTGGTGCTTAGGTTAAAATGCCTTCCTTAATTAAATTAGACATGGAGTCTAGTTTGTTTATTGAACTAAATATTACTTGTGTAGACATTGGTATATTTTGTTAGACTAACCCCTACTGCAGAAAGAAAAAGCTCTCAAACAAGCTTGGGGAAGTCCGGAGATGAACTCGGATCGAGAGATGAAGCAAGGCATATGATGAATCCCAACATTTTGCAAAGGACACGGCTCATTTATGGAAGAATTGTAAGTATCAAATCATTCACTGTCCCTTTGTTGTAAGTTACCTTTGCCTTGATCCACATGCTAAGAGTACAACCATAATAAAAATATAAGACATGAATAAATAAAATCATTGCTAAGGTAATCAAAGAACCACCTTTTCATTAGCATAGGTTGGATCATATGAACCTTGAGTAACAACCCCTTCTTCAACCATGTTGTATTCCCTGCATGTGTCCATTGACATTTTGCAGGAAAGGGTTATGCTAAGTCTATTCATAGAATGAAATGAACCCGAAACCAAACTACCATACTAGAGATGAAGAGAAAAGAAGAGGAGTGCCACAAAAAGAGAGTCTACAAACAAAAAAAGCACTTGCTCAAGGATGAAAGAGTGATTGGCACATGGAAGAAGAAGACCAACTCCACCAAAGATAATCCAATTGTGCTCTTCTTCCTTACATGCCCCATCACTCCACATGTTGGTTTGCAATCTCTCTATTCACCATTATTCTTTCCTACAAGTTTGAAAGATTTTAATGTATGAAAATCAAACTTAAGGTTTCCTAAAATCATTTCTTTAGGAAAGCAAGGTAAATATGAAAACATAATATAAAAGATCTATGCTAAAATCTTCAACCAAACTTTTTTCTCAGTAGCATAGAAAGTGACCTTTAGCCCTGTGACAACACTATCCTCGTTACTACTTGTATATTCCTTCGGGTATGTGTTGTCTACTAATGATGCAGGAATAAAATCATGAGAGGAGCAAAAGGTCTTACACAATTCAAAGGAGAAGAAAGAAAGGATGATGCAATAAAGGAGACAAGTTAGGAGCAAGATATACAAGAAGCCAAATGGTGAAAGCTCCAAGCAAAGGTAATAATAACCACAAGGTGTTACAGTGCGGTCTTGATCAACCCCAATACAAGGTAACATCTTGAGGTAAGCTATCATTAACTAATCTTTTTCTTAATTATGGCATGCTCATAAATAAAGAATCAAACATATTGGAGTTGAAACCTAAACCTTATCCATCCTGCTTAGCTTCTCATGTTTAGTTCTTTGTTCCTAAACACTGCTCTCCTAATCTCATAATTCCTAACCATGAAAATTAAAATGTTGCTCATCCGGCTTTGCAAGATAGTCATAATCATGAAAAATTGTTGATGCTCTATCTTGTGATCTTATCACCCTCATCATAAATAAAACAAGTAAATATTAAATCTATCTTGTTTAATGTCCCTAAGGTAAGAGAAGAATGAATAAAGTTTTGGTTACATTGGTGTTTTCCCACCAACGAGCCCATGCACTTGATCTCTACCTTGTCTTTACAAGCGGGACATACTTCGAGCAAAACATGGGGAGTATGCCATTCCTCCAAAATTCTACAAGGAAATGTCCTGAACCAAAGCACGCACACTAAACAAGATGTTGCTCGCTTCCCTTTGTCAAAACTTCACTTCAAACCATGGGACAAGCAAGCAACATGGGTGATGCCATCCTCAGAGATCATTAGACGCAGTTACCAAGATCGATGATACACTTGAGGAGTGAGTAAGGTAAGAAGTCTTGTTCAAAGGACTTAAAACATTGAACCCTCGCCGAAAAGTAACTCGGTAGTTATCCATATTTAATTTCTAGCATTGCATACCATATTTATCTTTTTTGCATCTTGCATTAGTATATTTATTTCCTTGCATTGCATAATCATTTTCCCTTTAGCATATTTACATTTATGCATTAGCACTGTATTGAAAAATTCTCAAGCCCCATGTGAATAATTTTGTGGCTTGACAACCCATAAGGATATCCACTGTGGTGGCATAAAAATAATTATGCATTCATCTAGTGCATTTGCATTATAGTTCTTTGCATGCATATAAAATTATAAAACTCAAAAAATATTTAGAAGAAAAAAATCTTTGCTGAAGTTCTATCTAGAATAATCATGATCCATTTTAAATATCTCTAGACATATGAAGTCTATGTGGCAAACCACTAACGCTTAATCAAGTTCCACTAGTTTTGTTGTCTATTTGAGTTCAGCGAGGATTTCAAGGGAGAGAAACATGATAGGGGCGATACTCTCGTCACTTGTCTACCTCAACTTCCACAAATGACCCGACACTTCAATCCAGCAGGGGGAGAGCACCCCGATTATTACGATAAGTATTTCTACTACTATATTTATATTATTATTAGCTAATATTTTTAGATTGCTTAGTTTGCTAAGAGTCTAGTTCATAAAGTCGTTTAAAGAGTCTTTAGTAGAGTGTGATCTTTAGAGTAGGAATAAATAAATAAATAAATAGGAGTGTACCATAGTTTTTCTTTTCCACCAACATAAAATAATCTCTGTAGCTAAAACTCATGCATGGAAATGATGAATAGTTGCTCCGTAGTAATTCCTTTTTTTTTGCACCTAGCTTTCAAGCTTAATTTCTCTTGAGCCTTAAATGCAAAACTGTTTTGACTTGAGATTTGCTCAACACTGAAACCTGTGGGTTGCAATTTGCTTGCTCTAAGGTCTAGGTAATTGACTGGATATGATATATGAGAGTCCCAGGCTGCTATTGATCTTACTCCTAGTGATACTAGATTTACGGAGATTTATTTTGAAACTTTAAAAGTGCACATGATAAGTTCTGTATGACGAGTGTTGAACCTCCTACCACGATCATATATACATGCTCCCTAGATTAGGAAAACCTTTTAACATATATATATAGGTTGCTTGCTTTGCATTGAGTTTGTTCAATCTTTGTCGACCCTTAGAAACTTGTCATGCTGATCATGTACATTCCACTTCATTCCACTTCATTCCACTACATCCACTCCACTTGACTCCATATACATATACTATTTCCATCCCGGAAGTACGCATCCACCACATATACATTCATCACATATATACACCATATACACCCATTCACTCTAGCCAAAAAAATATTCTACTCTATCCTAGGAGAGAGCAATCAAAAATATTTCCTATACCCATTCACTCATTCATTGCTAGCCAATATCTTACAAAAGCTCCATTATATTTATTTATCTCTCAAAAGTTATTACAAAAAGAGATCTGGGTTGTAGATTAAAAAAAAAAAAAGGGAGATGAAAAATGGACAAAAGTCCTACGGGCGAGTAGAGCCTACCTCCCAAAATAGAAGAGATGAAAAATGAACAAGTGTTCGAGTACGAGTAGAGCCCACATCTCTAAAATAATAAAAAGAGAGAAAAATGGACACAAGTCCGAGGGTGAGTAGGACCCACCTCTCTAAAGAAAAAGAAAGAATAAAGGAGAGTTAAAAAATGGACAAGTGTCTGATGAAAACAATGGGTACTTAGATGCTCGCCTCTCCATAAAAGAAAAATAAAGAACGAAAAAGAAACAACCCAGGTTCTCTATAAAGTTTCCAAATCTAAAAGAGAGAAGATTCCTCAAGGAGCATAAGTAAGATTTTCCTCATCTATTCTATTCACTTCATTACATACTCTATTATATTCCATACTATCTATATTCTATCCACCATACACATGCACCACTTGATCAGTGTGACTTGTAACTTTGGATCCATTGCTTGAATTTATAATATATGCTTAGTAAGTAAGTTTAGTCTTCTCCCACCTATGAACTCCACATATAAGCTTTAGATATAGGGTGAGAGAAAGAAGGCATAGTATGCTACTGCCTTAGTCCAAAAATATCACATATCATGAGAGAAAGGCAAAACAACCTTGTTGCCTTAGTGAGGATCCACAAATACCACAAATAAGAGACTTGAAAGAGTCATACTAGGAACTTTGAGTTTTATTTTGAAAACTTGCAAAAACTCGGAATGACGATTGAACAAAGAGTTTGAGATATGGTGCTTGACTTGATTGTTCTATCTTTCAATTACCCAAGATCAAAGAAAAGGCTATAAGCTCTATGGTTAAAGCTAATATGGGTAAGATAAAGAATGAACAATTTATTTTTATCTGGAGGAGAAATTTTGTTTGAAAGCATGTGTATTGTTGAGGTGTGAAAGCGTTGTAGCAACTCCTGATCCATTGCTAAGTTTGGCTTTGCTAGGGACTAGCAAAGGGTAAGCTTGGGGAGCTTGTTGACACTGTTATAGCATAAAATTACTAGTCAACTAACATGAAATAAGGGCTTAAATTGAATATCAACCTAAGTGTAGGGGTTTAACTAACATAATTCTACGAGCTTTGGTGATTTATATATTTTCGGGGACTTAATAGATAAATGCATAGAAGAATGGAGAAAGTTTTGGAATATACAAGACATATGATGACAAGACTTGACCGTGAAGTAACTCAACCCGAAAAGTGGACTAAAACACTCTAGAAGGAACCAGAGGACACCGAAGAAACACGAAGCCCGGGAACATTACGGACCACGGCGGCCGCCGAAGAGCCATTTAGGGTCGGCCGCCCGGGTGGGTCCCACCTATCATCCTCTCCTTTCTAGGTCGGTTTATAACCGACTTTGAGGTTGTATCTACACCGTTGCCAAGGTCGGTTTGATCCAAGGGTTCACGTTCATCGCCAAGACCTATATAAGAAGACCCCCTGACCCCAGGGTTAAACCCTAATTCATTACTATCTTATTCTATCTCATTATCTCTTAGTTGTAGAGGGGTCCCTTGTAAGGATCAACTCTCTCTAAGAGATTAGTGAAGGACAATTAGACATGTAATTAGAAGTGGATTAGATCTAATTAGATCTAATCAAGAGTAAGAGTTAAGAAGAGATTAAAGCCATAGTCCTCATTAGAGAGACTAGAACTAATCTTGCTCCTAGAGTTAAAGTGTTGGTGATGGGAAGAGGCTGGCGAGGAAGCACCGGACTTGTCGGTGACTCCTCTACATCTTGTACCATCGGAATCAAGTAACACCGGGTACTTGATTCCGAGACTTCTATGGTGGATCAACTTCTTATTTGAGTAAGTAAATGTTCTTATTATTCTTATTGTTCACAACTCTTATTTGAGTACTTTAATCTGTAGGACCCTATAGATTAGAGGGGTAGCTTAGGTTTAGGCGTGGTGCTTAGACTGGGGTTACTTGTGATGACACCTTATATTCGGTCGTGTGGTAGTTCGCGGGAGTGACAAGTCCCTGTTGAGTCCTTTGAAATCACCCCTCCGTCTATAAGACAAGTTGGACATGTAAGTGCCGGAGGATTGCATGTTTTGCCCATGTTTTCCTTTGGGTGCTTCCCTTTAAGAACAATACCAACATATGCTTACAAGGATAAGAATTAGACAACCATAGAAATCTCCTTATCTCTTTATCTTCTTCATTCCTTAACTACTGCTCAGGGATTAGTTATATTCTTTAGTTACCTCACACCAACCTCCTTGTGGATTCGATATAAAACCCTCTCTCGGGTGAAATGCGCACCAAGATCCGTTAAACTGCGGATTATTATAAATATTTACTGTAGGGCTTAACAAATACCAACAAAGTAGTCAAGCACACAGTCATGTTGCGCGTGGCGGGAATAGGTGTGTTGGTGTTGGTGTCGCATCATGCATGGATTGGCGCGCTACGGTGGTAACAGGCGTGGCTACCTTTCTAGGGCCTAGCATGGATGTCGGGAGTTATGGCTAGCCTACCCATGGCCGACTTCTAGTGAGCCCGTTGATTCTTTGCTTCTATGGCTTCACCCGGCCGTCTGCGGGGGGCGTCTGGCCCAGGTCACTTTGCTACCAATGAGTTGTTGCTCTAGCAATTGTCTTTGGGACACGGTGGGTGGCGACATCACGGTGAGACAAGGGGAGCCCGGTAGGACCGTGGCATGTTTGTGACAATGTTTGCATACACAACCACCACGCAGGCGGACCCCTTGGGTGCACATGCAACATCCTCCTCTAGGATTAAAACTCTTCTTGAGTGGTCTTACAATGGCGATGATGTCATGGGGACGTCGGTCTCCTTGTTGAACGTGTCGTTGGAGAGCTAATGTTGCCCATACCTTGCCCCGCCCCTTCCCTAAAAGCTCCGACACCAAGTCTAGCCGACTAATCATTTACTGAGTTCGGTTTGCGCATGTTGCGCTCTGGATGGTCTTCTGCGGGCATTTGGAAAATGGGTGAAAACCTTGCCTGGTTGTGTCTCCGGGTCACCTTGGGCATTCGGGGTACTTGATTTTTTTTCGGATCGGGTAGTTCGGGTAATTAAAAATTCGAGTAATGAAAATTGTTACCCAATATTAGTGCTAAAAATAACTACCCGCAATTTAAATTACCCGATAATTCAGGTTCGGGGTATTCCCCGATTTACCCAAAATTAAGCCCGAAACTATTCGATGCGACTCATCGGGGTGAGTGGGCGCATCTCTCCTCACTTTCCGTTGGACAATGTAAGATGTCGGCGGCGTCACTAATCGGGAGGCTTTTTTTGGAATGGGGAGGCGTTGGGTTCTCCTTGGCCTTTGCGAGTCGCTCACTGCGAGATTGTCTCATCTCATGGAAACGAATACGTGATATTGGATGAGAACGAGTCTAGTTTAGACTCTATAAGGGCATCTACAATGGTAATAGCTAGTGCTAGCTACGTAGTCCGATGCGATGTGGAGGTGAGAGACAACAACAAAGACTATTTTATATTATTGAACCCACATGCTCCTCTCACATGTTTTTGGGCTACGTGAAATAATCTAACTATTTGCATGTAGCCAGTGACTACTGAAAGGTCCTAATGGCGAGGGGGGGGGGGTGAATAGCCTATTAAAAATTCTACAAACAACACTAAGCAAGACGGTTAGTAAATAAGACGGCGTAGCGAATAAGCAAATGCTTCAAACTAATTACGCAAGCCTCCCTAGCAATTCTAGCAATTCTAATGTCTCTAAACACAAGCAATGGCTAGGTTACTAAGTTACTCCTAGGTGAACAAGATATACTAACTAATTCTACCACTCGGAGCTAACAAGGCTAAGTTAACTAAACAAGCTACACAACACTAAGCACCCTAACAAGATATACTACGAAGGTAATGCAAGAGGTGCTAGAATACAATACCACCGTGTAGTGTCGAGGTTGTAGCCAATCACCGTGATCACCAAGAAATCTCCAACGAGCAAGAACAAGTGACACGATGATTTTTTACCGAGGTTCACGTGCTTGCCGCACGCTAAGTCCTCGTTGTGGTGACACACTCACTTGACGTGTGCTAAGCTTAATGGCCGGTGCCAAAACCCCTATGGGCGCTCAAGCAAACGATCACAAGAGAGGGTCCAACAAGCCCGAAAGCAATCCACTAGTGCTCCTTTCGCGAATCTCTCGCGGGGTAAGGAACGACCCCTCACAATCACCACCCGGTGTGGCCTCAAACAAGCTCCACTTGAGCTCAACACCGCCTCTTGCTCCAAGCCGCTAGGGAACCGGGCAAATTCCCAAGAAAACAAGAATCCCATGCTTCTCCAAGGATGAAGTGCTTCTAAATGCAACCGATACAAGCAATGCACTTCTATCTCTCTCAATCTCACCAAGAATACGAATTATGGATGGAGAGATGAGTGGAGAGGAGTCTCACAAGCTCACTAGCAAGTTAGAGTGTTCAAATGTGCAAGAGAGACTATGAAACCGGGCAAACCCATATATATAGCCTCCACCACGAGATAGAGCCGTTGCCTCCAAATTGTGCTCTTTCGGGTGATGGCCAGGACCTGACCCAGGACTCACCCGCCGAGTCCGTCGCCGCGAGTCCGATCACCGCTCCGATCACAACCGACAAGGGTTGGGCCCACAGCCGGCACCCTTCCCTCGTCGCGTCCGATCGGCGGATCCGGTCGGCACCGGAAAGCGTCCGGTCCTCGTCCCGATCCAGTCACCGGTGAAATGCGCTGGCCGCAGAGCTCTGCCAGACGCCCGATCGGAACCACGGTCGATCGCGTCCCGGGTTAGCACCTCGTGCGTCCGGTCGCCTCTTGACGACTCCATCTTCTTCTTTTCTTTTTGCTCTTTGCTTCAATCTTGCTTTGCCACTTGCCATGGGTCGCCAACACGTCGAAATGATCACGCGTTATCATCCATGTTAGCTCATTGAGAAGTTAGGCAAGATCGAAGTTAGTGCTCTCAAGTCCTAAATGCAATATGCAAGTCGATATGGACCTAGAAGCACTTCATGCAAGGATTGTCGCGGCATCCCCTCTTGATAGTCGGCTATCTATCCTATAATGTGATCACACGCTCTATCGTGTCTTGATCACCGAAAGGAAAACCCTATCAAGTATACCTTTGGCTTGATCTCCCCGGTTCCTCTCAAGCCGATCACCCGAGCTTGACGATCCATCATGTCAACCATCATTGTCCATGTTCATGATCATCATGCTCCTTGTCATCAACCTAATCCTATCTCAAGTCATACACTTAGAGCAAAGGATTAGTCCACAAGTGTCGTCATCAATTTCCAAAACCAAACATGAGATTTCAACTACTCTCTCTCTCCTACTTTTTCCTTACCACATCACATCATAGCCAAATAGCTAACCATTGTGGACACCCTAAGTAGGCCGGTGGACTGGGTCGAGGAGGATCATAAAGGTTGACATTGACATTGCCTAGTGCAAATCGGGTAATATGGGTAGTTTGGGTATCGGGAAATATTACCCGAACTACCTAAATTAAATTCGGGTTTCTATAACCGCTATCCGAAATTATGTTTGGGTAATTTAGGTCCGGGTAGTTGGGGTATGTGTATCGGGCTTTTGCCAGGGGTGAGCTCTGGTCCAGGCGACCAGCAATGATGGCGCAAATGGCGTCATGTTCCTCCCTCCCGTAGTCGTTGATATTTCTTACACCCATCCAAATTAGGAAGGCGAAAGAAATATATGAGGTATCTATCTAATCATGTTAGCTTGGATGTGAAATTAATCTCACAATCCAACAAAGGCAGAGTTAGGCGGTGTTAGTTGTGGGGTGTAATCTTAATATCATTATCCATAGTGTAGTTAATCTCACTAGGATATGTACCCAAGGTATACCATTCATTTCTAGGCATTACCTACACACTAGTCTGTCACCCTAACAATAAGGCTCTAAGAAATGCGGGTATGGTATTCTTGATAGGCCTTGATAAAAGAATGAACATGATATCCTACAAGCGCGCCTGAGATAGAAATATCATCGTAGCACTTCACCGGAGTAATCCGGTATCGTATTTATATTTTACCACGGGGAAGGGAAGTCTATGGAAAGTAGAGAGAGAGGTGTCTAATGATTTAGTTTATGATTTACTTGAGATCCACTTGTAGTTGTATAATGCGTAGTAGCCATATGCATCTAACAATACTCATAAATGGATAAGTCACAAGATAAAGATAAATAATAAATGATAACTACCCAAGTCTAAGATCATCGTATGCCACTAGCATCATATAGAAAGAATATTCCTAAGATACTCCTAATCATATGCCAATGAATACTACAATTAGTGCAAATACATCTAGCTATCATGGCAAGGTTGCAATACATCTATACATGGTAAGCATTACCAATGACAATCAAGGACGAAACTTGATCATCACCGTAATTATGGCTCAACTTGGCCTATTATTCGGAGGGTGGACTCCAAAGGACTCAACAGGACTGTCACTCCCACGATCTACCACACATCCCGGAATGTAGGGTGCAATCGTAGATAAACGTTGTATAAACACCATGCTTACACATTGCTTATCACCCACATAGTGATCATCTAAGTGGATGCTATACAATTCCATGCATAAGATATAAGACAAACTCACTAAACTAAATATATAATTATAGCATGCATGGATACATATCAATAAGAATATAATCATTATATAGATCAAAGTCATATCAATTGTATTTCAACAATAATACTTACAGATTGGATACAATAGAGAAGCCACGAGAACACTACTCCCGCTACTTCTTGACTATCGTGAATCCAAGATGAACTTGACTCCCCTCTAGAACTAGCTAGGTAGCTAACTACTTCTAATATGATAAACTAGGGCTTAGGTCTAGACTTGGTTGGACTTGATGTGAATTGAGAATGAAGTAGAATGAGTTGATAATGACTTAGGGTTTAGCCCCGGGGTCGTGGTTTTCTTATATAGCCCTCGACGATGAACGGGGACCCTTGGATCAAACCGACCTTGGACAACTGTGTAGATACAACCTCAAGGTCGGTGGTAAACCGACATACAAATCTGAGGCTGATTGGTGGGACCCACCTGGCGGTCGCCAAAGACCTTCCCTCGGCGATCGCTAGGGTCCGAGCCACACTTGTGTCTCGTTTCTCCCGGTGTCTTCTCGTATCTTCTAGAGTGTTTTAGTCCACATTTTGGGTTGAGTTGCTTCACGGTTAAGTCTTGTCATCGTATGAGATGTAAACTCTTGCTTTCTCACCGTTCTTCTCTGTTTTTCTCTATTAGTCCTGCAAAGTCATGGAATACCAAAACTCGTGGAAATATGTTAGTTAGACCCCTAGACTTATGTTGATATTCATTTTAAGCCCTTATTTCATGTTTAATTGACTAATAATATTATGCTATAACAGGTGTCGGCAAAGCGCCGCCGAATCTTCCACTTGGTCCCTTCACGAAGGCCATTTCAAGCTTGGTGCATCCGTTGGGTAGGTCTCGAGGCGAAGAGCTTGGCGCATCCGTTGGGCATGTCTCGGGTGAAAAGCCCTTACGAGCTTGGTGCTTCGGTTCAATGATTACGTTCATGGACGTCATTGCCCTTTATGATACATATTCATAAAATAGTTTATTTAAACTTAGATATACAAGAGATCTTTAGAGGTTTATGTGCATATAGAAATTTGACTTCTTTAACAAATAATTTTTTTAACGGATAACCGGCATGGTTCCACTTCACTATTCTAGTTTTTTTTTTTACTTTAGCTCCATAAACGGGATGAAGCCATTTTGGTACCCCTGTTTGACAAAATAGCCATAATGTCGGCCGACCCGACGACTTGGCGCCGAAGTAGTGCCTACATGCCTCAACAATACGTGTGGAGTAAACAAGACTTCCATGTACGTGACGTCCATGTGGGACGAGGTGAAGTTAGGTGAAGTCACTCGTGACCACCGACTCTTTCTCATCGCTGCGGCCACCGGCTCTTTCCCTTCCTTGGTCCAACGCCAACGTTCGAGGGTCAAGCCTCTTCCCTTCTCCGTGTGCATTTAAATAGCTCGGATGGTGAGAGATTCAAGATGACACGTAGGGTCCTAATGGTCGATGTCTACCAAGAGAATTTGGGGACGTGTGCATTCAAATAGCTCCGATGGTGAGAAACTCAAGATGCATATAGGGTCTTAATGGTCAGTGTCTACTAAGAGAATTTAGGGACTTTGGTTTAGAGGCTTCTGTTGGAGTAAGTGCAAAATAGAGGATCAATAAAAATAAAAAAAAAAACACCCAAATAAAAAATAGGGCTCTCATTTGTTACTCTAGAAATAGAGAAAGTATCCAAATAAAAAAAGGGAAATTAGTGATTCTATCCTCGTTTTATAAAAAAAGAGAATTAATGATTCGACACTCGTTTTATATGGCCATAAAAAAAAAAAAAAGAAAAAAGGGGGCGGCCTAAAAGACCAAAATACCCCCTGTCTTTCCAGTATACCCATTCGATCTCCTCCCCAGTCTCCCGTCGCGCGGCGATTCCGCTCTCCCCTTCCGGCGGTCGCTGCCTGGAGGCCGTCGCCGTCCTCTTCCCTCCTGGCGGGGCCACCTCTGGGGTAGCTGTACGTGACGCGCCCCTCCATTCCCTGCCTCGTGCGTTCTTTCGGCTCCATCTCGCTCTCTGACGACTGGTGGGCGGCCACCTCCGCCCCCGCCGCCGCCGCCGCCGCCTAGGCCAGCTGCTGAGGCTTTAGTTGGACTCTTCGCCGGCGACGAGTAACTAACAGGTACTTCCACCCCTTCTCTTCCCTTCTCTTCAAGCTGAGCACCGAAACCCTAACCTAAAGCTATTAGCTACACTTCGAAGTTTTTGCAAAATTTTTTTGGCATATACTGGATCCGTCCCTGACCAGGACACTATATTCCCTCCCCTTGGTCTTCATTTCCTGCTGTGCGAAGCCGTGCGCCCAAATCTTAACGTAATTCATTGGTATATATAACCGTGCGCCCAAACCCTATCTTACTATTCGTAGTCGGATCTGAATCTAGTTACAGGTGTATATGCAGCTATTATGCCTATTAACTTCGATTGCTTTGCAAAAATTATTGGTTGTAAGTTGTAAGTTTCGCAATTTAGGTAATATATTCGTTTCCTTTTGAGCAGGGTTCTGAAACTTCTTGCACTCCGAGGACTGAAATTCTGTGAATCAATTGCAAAAAGTGTGGTTATTGTGCTTTCCGAGGTGTGAAGAAATGGAATGCAACAGGGATGAGGCCCAGCGAGCAAAGGATATTGCAAAGAAGAAGTTTGAAGCGAGGACCTGCAGGGTGCCAAGAAATTCGCTCTCAAAGCTCAAACACTCTTTCCTGATCTTGAAGGCATTGGTCAGATGGTTGCCACCTTTGATATCTATCTTGCTTCAGAAGTGAAGGTTGCTGGGGAGAAGGACTGGTACTCTATCCTTTGTGTTGCCACGACAGCAGATGACGAAACAATCAAGAAACGGTACAGGAAGCTGGTTCTTCAGCTCCATCCTGACAAGAACAAACAAGTCGGTGCTGAGGGTGCTTTCCAGATGGTCCAAGAGGCGTATACAGTGCTAACCGACAAAACTAAGAGAGCAGAATATGACCAAAAAAGAGGAATGTAAGGGTATTCCAACAGAGGACAGCTCAATCAAGTAAGGCAAGTGCGCCTCCTGGTGCATCTGATGGCTTCTATAATTTCGCAGCTAATGCTGCTGCTGCCACCAAACCGGCAGTAAACAAGCGAACAGCAGGACCGACAGCACCTGCCGCGCGTCCGCGCCCACCTCAACCTCCACCATCTGGACCCCCTCCTGCACCTTCCTCTGCTACCCCTGCACCTGGCCCGAAACCTCCTACATTTTGGACCTCATGTAACAAATGCAAGATGAACTATGAGTATCTTAGGGTGTATCTGAATCAGCATCTTCGTTGCCCTAGCTGCCGTGAGCCGTTCCTAGCAAAAGAAGCACCAATACCACCAACTGCTAATGTGGTACAGGATTCAAAGATCAGTGGTGCAAATCAAAATGCAAGCACTAACAGAAATATGCAGTGGGGTCCATTTTCACGGGCAGCTGGTGCAGCTAGTGCCACTGCATCATCTGCTGCTGCTGCTCAAGCTGCTAATGTAGTTCATCAGACATATGAAAAGGTTAGGAGGGAGAGGGAGGAGGCACAAGCAGCGGCAAGAAAGGAAGAGGCTCTTCGGCGGAAGTACAATCCTCTAAAAAAAGGCATGCAAGCATGTCAGACGTCTTTAATCCTGGAACAGATGATGTTGCATCTGGAAAGAAGTTGAAGACTATGGGTAAAGATGCTGGAGTTGGTTCTTCATCTTTCATACCACGTCCTGGAGCAAATTGTTTTAGAGTGCCTGGTGTGAATATATCTTTTTCAACCAACATTGGGGCCTATGAATTTCAAAGGCGTCAATGGTGGACCTAACTGGAAACCCAGGCCTCCAATCCGCATAAGCTTAGACAAGACCTTCTCTCAGTTGGAATGTAGGGTCTTCTTCTGGAAAAAGCGAAAAGTGGGCTGAGAAACAAGCTAGCAGGAATTAAAAGCAAAACATCTCAAGTTGCTGCTATTGGAAAAGCGACCAAGAAACATATGGTTAATGAAAATGGTGGGGATAATGAAGCTCTCGCACCAGATGATCCTACTAAAAATAAAGATGTTCATGTTGATCCAAAAGAGATTGGTTCTACTACTAGCTCAGATGGTGAAAATGAAGATGATGACCCCTTGTCTTATAATGTTCCTGATCCTGATTTCCATGATTTTGACAAGGATCGCACTGAGGAATCTTTTCAAATTGATCAAATTTGGGCTACTTATGATGACGAAGATGGCATGCCTCGTTATTATGCGGTTATTCAGAAAATTTTCTCCTTGAAACCATTCAAGCTCAGAATAAGCTATCTTGAGTCAAAGACAAATAGTGAATTTGGGCCTTTGAATTGGGTTTCTTCTGGCTTTACAAAGTCATGTGGGCATTTCAAGGCTGGTAAATATGAAGCATGTGATATAGTCAACATGTTTTCACACCAAATGAAATGGGAAAAAGGGCCGCGTGGAATAATCAAAATTTATCCACAGAAAGGTGACATCTGGGCAATTTATCGGAATTGGTCCCCAGACTGGGATGAAGATACTCCAGATAATGTGCTCCATGCCTACGATGTGGTTGAGGTACTAGATAATTATGATGAAGATCATGGCATCTCTGTTATTCCCTTAGCTAAAGTTGCCGGGTTTCGAACAATATTTGAGCGCAATCAGGATCTGAATAGTACAATGAAGATTCCCAAAGAGGAGATGTTTCGGTTTTCACATCAAGTGCCTTTCTACAGGATGTCAGGCGAAGAAGCTCCAAATGTCCCCAAAGATAGCTATGAGCTTGACCCAGCTGCCATTTCTAAGGAACTTATTCAAGAGACTATAGAAACAGTGGAGGCAAATGGAACTAACTAATGTTAATTTAAGACAGTTGATCATGGTCTGCCTTGATGGACCTGCCGTTTTTGAAACAATCGAGCAAAAGTTGTTGACACTAATAGTTTTCCTTCTACAGCTTTTGACAATTACCTTTGCATAGAAGAGTTAGAACTGGGCCAGTCATTGTTTCTTGTGTAATTAGGGTGCTCTGACATGAATTTAGTCGTGATACTATACTTAGTAACTCTCAAATGTGGGCGGAGTACTAACATGAAGCTCATGTAACAGTTTTTTAATGCTGGTTTTTGTTGAATGGATCTAATGTTTACTTTCTGGGAAATCAAAACGCCAATCAATTACCTTTGCATAGAAGAGTTAGAAAACTGGGCCAGTCATTGCTTCTGGTGTAATTAGGGTGCTCTGACATGAATTTTGTCGTGATACTATGCTTAGTAACTCTCAAATGTGGGCGAGTACTAACATGATGCTCATGTAACAGTTTTTAATGCTGGTGTTGTTGAATGGATCAAATGTTTACTTTCTGGGAAATCAAAACGCCAATCAATTACCTTTGCATAGAAGAGTTAGAACTGGGCCAGTCATTGCTTCTGGTGTAATTAGGGTGCTCTGACATGAATTTTGTCGTGATACTATGCTTAGTAACTCTCAAGTGTGGGCGGAGTACTAACATGATGCTCATGTAACAGTTTTTAATGCTGATGTTGTTGAATGGATCAAATGTTTACTTTCTGGGAAATCACGCTAATCAAATATTATGTCATTTCCATTTGTTGGCTCTACTATATTAAAAGCACCCACATATTGTACATGGTAACTAGCATGGCTTCGTTCCATACTTGGTAAGTCCCTGCCTGCCGTGCTTGTATGTGCGGCCACTGGCCAACACATCAGTGTGTAGGTCTTTTGTGATAGCTTATGGTTTTTTTGAAAAGGAAAGATTCAGTTGAGGTTCCAAGTACACCTGTTATTCTTTCCTCTTCTTTCATTAATTCAGAATTGTTCCTTAAAATAAAAGGCTAAGTTAACCTATGTTATTTTGCAGCAGAATGTCATCAACATGATCATCATTGAATACTGCATATGACCTCTCAAGGCCATGAAGGTACAAGAAATCAGTGCATTTCTGTCATGTTTTTTTTGCTTCAGTTATGCATTTCATACCTACTCACCCTACAAATTTCACGGATGATTTTAGGCATTGAACCAGCTATTGTCATGTGGTATGAAAACGAGCCCAGCAGGTTAGACTTTCTTTCTTTCCCTTTTACAGTATTTTTAGAGCTATAAAAGTGTGATAGATTGAGGGATTAAAAAGGGAAACCTGCCTTTGCTATGAATGCCTGCTGTGTGTTTAGGCAGTAATAGTCTAATAGATGGGTTAAAGCCCCCTAAAAAGTTTCACTGTGATTACTAGGGATGAAGTCGGTCGGAAATGATTGAAAATATTCATTATCAATTCCTACCATTTTTTTCTCTCAGAAACAATTTTAACGACCAACACTCTACTACTCAATTGTACGAACATAGAAAGAATTTATGATTCCTGATTTACCATTGAAAAAGTTATAATGCGTCTTTATCATCCCTAGAGTAATTTTGTAAATTCATTTTATGCCATTCTCAGAAGCCTAAAGGACATCCATGTGCTTTCTATCGCTACTAGGGGCAATACCGTAAAATAGCAAGGTATTTGCATCATGTCAACTCTCTCACGTTGACTTAGTTGTTCCTCTCTCTATCCCGTGAGCAACTGAGCATGCCTCTCCAATGCAGCATTCCAGCAGCACGCGTGTGCAGCTGATAGCATTTGGCGGCGGGTAGTGGTGCAGGTCGCCCATAATAATCATCCCTAGTGATTACAGCGCTTCAGTAACATGTTTTTTAATCTTGAAGCTGATAGTAACATGTTTTTAATCCTTGTTAATGAGAACAGATGCCCAGCTTGGACGCTGGCGCTGAGGGCTGTACTGTGAGGCCTCACCAGAACAAGGATGTGGAGCGCCTCAGAAACTTATCCTGACAGTGTGGTGCAGTCCAGGGTAGGAGACTGATGTTCTCCTGTCCTCTTATGTTTCAGCAGCTGTGGAAATCTAGCCTTCAGGTCAGTTGTTTGCTTTGAGATTGCCTTTGCGTAGGTTGTCTGCTTTGAGATTGCAACAGGGTGTTTGAGTTGTCCATGGTTCTTTTTGACCTTTTTTGTGTGAGACATAGCTACATAGGAATGACCCTTGTATCTTTGCATAGAATCAGATTCCAACTTAGCCTGGATCTTGTCTGATATGCAGAAGCTATGACAGGAGATTCTTGCCCTGCTTTTCATCAAAGGGTGATAGACCTGTTTTCTAGTTAATAGATGAGGTCCTATGAGAAAAGAGGGCAACATGGGTTGACTACACAAAAGCAACGGATCCTTCTGATGAGACAAGTAGAAACAGGTATCTCCCAATTCACCTTTAAATCCTAAACCGAAGGTATTTCACGAAATTGTATTGCAATGTATTATACCATAGATGGCAACACATATATATAACACATATTGTGAACATAAGGGGAAAACAAGAAAACACAACGTAACCAACAGTCCGTTCAGTATAGTAATATAAGTAAGGAAGCATGGTCAGCACACGCATGCTAGTCACCTCTAAATCCTAAATCATAAGCATTTCATAAAGCTCTATTATCCATATATTTCTAAAAAGAATTTCTAGCCATCATATGTGTACATTCGAGCAGATGGATGATTGACAGACTGATTTCAGTGACGGTAGTGTTTATAATCTGTCTAAAGGAAATATGTTGAGTACTCCCACTTTTCTTCAGCTTCAATAATCCAATATGCTGCACACAAAAAAATTCTGTCATGATCCAGTCCTATATATATATTTATTTTTCATTTGGAGTTCAATCTAAATTTGATTCAAACCTTTGAGTGTAATTTCTGATTTTTGTAAAACTCGTTCATTTCATTAACCTTCTATAAACCTCAAACTAAAATGTTTTCTGTGAATAAAGTGGCACTAATATAATATGTGTTGTAGATTGTCTTCCTTTTATCATTCCAAGTTTTAAAAGGAATTTTTACTGAAATTTTAAATGCAATTTCCATAGTTTTGGATTTTGTTCATTAGGGTGACAACCAAATAAAACTGAAACCCAAAATATGATAGCTGAGTACACTGACTACAGTTGTACAAAGTACAAACATAATGCTTTAAGTTCAGTACCTGGAGTTTCCTTCTTTTTACTCATGACTTATTGTATGCAAGGTTGGAAGAGATTACCTGCGTTGAGAGCTGAGGTGTATTGTACAAAGTCCCTCACGTGTTTCCATGTGTTTTGATTGTCATCTTATACCTCTGTACCAAAGATGCCATATGCAATGGATGCTGAGGTGACATGTGGAAAAGAAGCACGGTTAAATGAAAGTACCAATAATTCTCAATTTTCTAAATAAAGTACTCAGATCTCTAGGAAAAAAAGGAGGCATTTTACAGCATGGGGATGCTGAGTTTTAACCTTTCTGGCTGAAAGCATGAGAGGGGAATGGTGAAGGGCATCTACCCAGCTGCATATATATACATCTGTTTCTTTTCTCAACTTGTAGGGTGCCATACACTACTCTGCTAAAGTATCACCCAATGGCAAGAGCTGCCCTGCTCCCTGTTGCTTTGTTGTTGTGCCTTACAATGGCCTGTTGGGCTGATGTGGCAAGGAAGATGGTTAGGGTCTACGAACTTTAGAACAAGAAGGAGATTTCTCCATCAGGTCACCTACTGGGGAACCACCCTCATGTCTGTTATTGCTCCTGATTCCAAAGGTACTGTTTCCTTGCTTCAAATTTCATGCTACATATTGTTTCATGATACAATGCATGACAAGCTTGCATGTTTCTTGGTGTGTAGTGTATATTGGATATGACTGACCCTTGCAGAGTATGTGGTAATGTAAACAAATCTCTGTTTTTACAGTTGCAGAGTCTTATTATATGGATCTAAAAGATGCTTCCAGCTAATTGTAGTATCCAGATGAAACAAAATAATCGTGTGGGCGCCGCAATGGTAAAGAAAGCAAGTTTAATGTTTTTCTTTTGTTGAACCGGATTTCTTGTTCTGAACTGTAATCACGAACTTATACATATTCAGGATGGCCCTTGAGCCTTTGGAACTGTACGTGGATGGACGAGTAGCCAATAAGAATCAGCAATGGCAGTTTTGTACTCGATAGGAAAACCATGCATCCATCTATCCATCTGAACAAAGACGACACAAGTGTACTTGACGGTAACCTTGGGAATTCATTTACTTTCTTCGACCTCGCTTGTGGATATATGATGGTTCACTAATTTTGTTTTGCTACCATCTTTTGTGTGAATCATGAGGTGGAGGAGCGAGCACGTGCCTGGTGGTGACTCCCCATACATTCCCTACCATAGCTTTGATTTGATGGGGAACATGAAAGGTACGGAGAGAACCGATGCATGTGCACCTACACCCATAAAATAAAATATAATAATCTTAGAAACCTTCTGTCACCCAAATTTTATATCTTGGTAATGTACTGACCTTGCTGAAATTTGGCTACTCCAAGAATGAAGTCAGTCATTCTGAAGTTTGAACAAGTTCATATATTAAGTTCAGTCGTACCCGTTCCAAAGAGCTTGACAACTCGTTTATATCTTAAAAAAAGTCTTAATAATATTCTTGACAGAGATGCAAAATGGCGATGACGAAGCATCTGATGATTTTGTAGGATTCCTGGTGTGGCGACCTAGACGTGTACTTGATCTACCAACAAGGGTGAGCCTGGCGAACCAAGCGTACAACCTTGGGCGGCCATCAGGTCATGGCAGTGGCAATGTCTCCGGCGCAGGATTCAACATCAACTATGCTGTGGAAGTACGGGTGTTGGAGTAGTAGTCTTGTGATGTTTTGCCTGTTATCTGAATATATCATGCTGATCAGAATGGCAGTGGTTATTTTGGAGCGCTCGTCGGTCGGACGCCTAGCCAAGCCAACGCAACAGGGTAGCTTGTATTTAACAATAGGGGAGCTATAGTTGGTGCTATTTGTGCTCGATCGATGTAAATGTCATGTCCATCATTCATCTGTTTCCCAACGTTGGCAAAAATGCACTCCACGAGAAGAATTCAGGCTACAAAATCTGGTCAGCGGGAGAAGAGACGTAGGTACTTCTCGGTGGTCCATGAACAGAACACAGGCCGGATTTACCAGCTTGTTCTTGTTTACTTCTATATATAGGTGGTCGGTCACTGTTATGGATGGGTTCCGGATAGAAGGATTAGCAGAGACCGCCATTTCTCGAGAACTAATCCTTTTTATAGAGGCAACTTACCTAACCCCTAATAACATAAAATATATTAACCAAACCAACCTAACTTATCCCTTTCCTAACAAAAAAACAATATAATCTAATCTGACGGATACTTCATACACTAACATGCCATAACAGGGATGCCCAACAAATCATCTGTTTGTTCTCGGTTTTAGAAGAAGAGAAGGTCAGGAGTTTCTAGAACTACAAAAAACAGTATGATATTGAGCATACTACGGGTTTACAAAGCACCAATTTTCACCATCCAAACACTTCAAACTTTTTTATGCTTTGTATTGAAACAATGCCTAAGCTACAAAGTATATACCATACCATTTTGGAGTCTTTTTATTCACCATTTTATTGCTAGCTAGAATAATAAAACACAATATTATTTGTACCACATATGTAGGCATGATAACTAGCCATAACGTAACAACATCGATACATTCAATTTACAGACGCAAGCTCATGCCATGTGGCTGTAGTTAAACCAAATGAATATATCTCTAGCTGATTGTTCTTTACTTATTATTACAGCACAAAATAATTGGTAATAATTCAAACGAACCAACAAATATCCTCCACAACTAATGATCGTGATCATTGCTGCCAGCCTACGAACAACAAACTTATTCAAGCTAAACACATTAGTGCTAAGAAAAAAATCACGCTTATATTTTTTTATCACAGAAAGAGTGGTGCTCATATATATATCGCTAGCAATGCAACAGCTAGCTTGCTATGGCACGTTAGGTGGGGAGGGCAAGAAGTGTTTTTGTCGGACGTTTCGCCGCAATGAGGCACTGGTGACAATGCCTCGCTGACGGTCAGTGGCGGCGGCGGCGCAGTGCCACCACCAGCTTCTAGGAGGCGCCGCGCCGGTGCTGCCGTGGCGGCGGCGGCGGCATGCACTGAAGCTGCCACGAGCAGCAGCGCAAACACCACCGTTGCTCTACCCGGACCTCTTGCTCTCCCTCCTCCCTGCATCTTGATCTCGAGACAATGCTCCGCCGGTTTAGCTAGAGGGATCTCGAGATGCTTGCTGATGAATGCCAATTAGATAGATCAAGGCTCGAGCTGTAGGAGAAACAATATTTGGTTGTCGTGCTTCCAAAGCTCCAAGCCATGGTGGTGTGTCTACTTATAGCATGAATATATATATGCAGAGAATTAAAACATCGTTCAGACTAGTATGGAGACGATCGATATGATCGTCAAGCTAGTCAGCTGGTGTTACCTTCCACGACATTGCCGCGTATATGGATGAAGAAAACGTTTTTGACGGATCAAACCGATGACGCCAACTGGTATATGGAAGCATGCATGGTTCACATGAGATGAATGTCTTGTGGTAGTGTGGTACCACAGATCTCATATATCAAGGTTCAAAGGTAAGTTTCAACGTTTCTAGAGTGGACTTACGACTACTTTGCATCGATTGTTCCATGCAAATTAAAAAACCAAGATCAAAAAAAAGTAGTTTGGGATTCTCTGAGGTGCCGGATGTATGACTGAAGTTGACGTTGAATGTATGACTGAAGTTGACTATTTGCTAGCTCATGTGCCAGGACCGTTGGCCAAATGGCTCTGTGCTCTTTTTGGCGTCCTCTAGTCTGGTCTTCTTCTATTTGGTGTCTGGAACATCACGCACATCTGCTAAGATCTTGATCACTTGATTCTCACGTTACCTTTTGTCCAATTAAAGTCATCCTTGCCTTCATTTGACTAATTAAATACCTAGTATACTAGCAAACTACATTAGTCCAAATGACCATTTTGTCACGTTCAGTTACCAACAAAATCATATATGGTTTGTTGTCAAAAATAAATAAATAATCATATATGGCCCTAGTTAGGTACCATTTTTCTTACACCTAGCTAGGTTCTTGAGGTGTTCTTGGCTTGTACTTAGGTGCTATTGGCCTTGGCAATATATCAAAACACTGCCTTCAACAATTTTCTACGAACACCTTGCAATCATATTTGAGTTTTTATATTTGGTTAAAACCACAACTTGGGAGAGGGAATTCAATATTTGTGGTGAAGCTCAGTTCTTTTTGAAAGATAGGAATACATTCCCCATAGTGTGTACATATACTCATGAATTTTAGATCAGTTCATTATATTTGCTTACGTTTTGCCTTTTTCTACAAGAGTTTCCAAGCTGAAATGTATTTTTTTTTCACGACCCACCCATGTTTGATTAAGAGGAAGAGAACCAAATATAAGGACTAGATGATGAGAGGACGTCAAGGCTGGCCAGGTTTTAGAGCCCTAGCTACTGGATCCATAGTTTAGTGATTACATGGCAGAAGGAATTAGCGACCTAGAAAACTACACACGCAGGCGCCGTTAGCAGGTTCCGAAGCCCGCTGTTTCTTTCCGCAGAGAAGGAACACCTGCATCGCTTGGCCCCGTGGAAGCTGAAATGTATCAAAATTGACCTAGCCAAGTTTAAAGTAGGCCTAGCTAGACAAGTCTGAAAATAAGCTTAGCTCATTTTCTTATAGAATTTCCGATTTGCCCTGTTCTTTGCTTGTTTTGGCTTCCATATCTTTCTAGGCTCGTTCCTAATAAGGTCGATAGGTCCGTGTTCTGACTACATGAACTTGTTGACGACAGCTAGAAGAGATGATTTTGGGATGGTGATTGGGAATTGGGATATAGTCTACATATCACATGTCTCATTAGCCGAAAAAAATTGAGACTCCGATTCACATCCCACCACAGGGCTCAGGCTGCTTGTTTGGTAGTCCTTCATTGCATCACCTTCGTTGTCTCTACAACCTCGCAGACCTTATCACTACAATGATGACCTTATTTGATCAAAGATGAAGATCGTAAAGTTTGAATCCATGTGGCTCATCTATAAACCGAACCTGAGGGAGCAGCAGTAAAACACGATACACGGAATTCATCACCAGACGTAATAAGCTCGTGCATATAATAAACCAAACGTGTGTATTCTGATTGCTCTTTAATTATAACAAAATAACTAGTAACAATTCAACGAATAAATTATTCTCCACTACTAATGTTCGAGATCAAGCCTATACAAACAACAAACTAATTCAAGCTAAAACAATAGTTCGACGAAAAAAATCCGAAGGTCCAAGGCTCCAGGCTTATTTTTACAGCTTTGCTACCTAGCTTGCTTGCTATGGTGCGTGCGCAGGAGGTGGGCAGGGTTTGCCTGAGTACGTTCCCCGCAATGTGGCACTGTCGTTTCCTTGCTGACGGCCACCGGCAGCGCTGGTTGCGGCGACCAAGCGGCGCCGCCGGCTCCGAGGAGGCGCCGCGCCGCCGGTGCTGCTGCGGCGTCAGCATGCACCGACGATGCTGTCACCAGCAGCAGCACAAGCAACACCGCCGCTGCTCCAGCCAGACCTCTTGTTGCTCTCCCTCCTCCCTGCATCTTGATCAGGGGTCTTGCGTGCACTACAGCAGAGAGGTAGCTCCACCGGTCTGCTGGGAGAGATCTCGAAGATGCTAACTAGACCAGAGCTCGAGCTGAGGAAACAACAATGGTTTTTGTCGTGCTTCCAAAGCTCCAAGCCATGGTGTCTATTTATAGTTATAGCATATGCATGCAGGGACTTGCAACATCGTTCAGACTATGGATGGAGACGATCGATCGTGGTCAAGCCGGCCACAGCTGATGTTAGCTTCCATGACATTGCCGCGCAGACGCGGGGTGGGGTGGGGTGGGGTGGGGGGTGTGGTAAGGGGGGGGCGGTGAAGGTAGAAAACGTTTTTGACGGATAAAATTGATGACGCAAACTGGTATATGCAAGCATGCATAGTAGATTCATACGAGATCGATGCATGTCTTGTTGTAGATAGATCAAGGATTCAAGGTCCAAGCTAAGTTTCAACGTTTCAAGCTAGTGTGGACTGACGACTATGACTGTATGATTCTTCCATGCAAAAATCCAAGATCAAAATTCAAAAGTAGCGCGGAATTCTCGAGGTACGGAATAATATGACTGAAGTTGGCCGGTATTTGCCAGCTGATGTGTCCGAACGGACGGACCGTATGTACCTTGACGGCTAGAGTCCGGTTGAAAGTGAAATTTGCACTGACCTGACCGCGTGCACTGCCAAAGATCTTACACTCTGCAACGTTTTGGCATTGATGTTTTTAATTCTCAAAGGATCGGAGATGGGGGAAATTAAAAACGCTGTAAGGGCATGTAGGTAACACAGCTACAGATTCGCACATCACTGCCGCCAGCATCACTACCGGAATCCAGTCCATCGGCGGTGATGACCAGTTCAGGCGCGGGAAAATCAGAAAATCTATGGACTAGACGAACACCAGGAGTGAAGATTTACATCACTACCAGGTTAAATCGTTCCATAGCAAAGGTGATTTGATGGACACATATCACTGCCGGGTTTGAAATAAAAACCGATAGCGATTGAAGACGAGGAACAGTAAAACAAACGACAGAAAAGGAAGATTGACACATATCGGATTAACAAATGACAAAAACCAAATATATAGTATCTTATAAATACATAAATAATATACAATACAAGGCAATTGAAAAATAAAAAGAAAGCAGCCTAGACCGCCTTTCTTGGCTGTTTTGGCCGCCCGCCTGGCGGCTTCCTAGTGGCCTCCTCCTTCATCTCCTCCAGTTTGGCCGGTATCCCTTCAACAAGGATGTCGACGGGGAGTCGATCCGATGACACGAAGTTAGCCTTCTCCACCAAGGAGAGATTCACCCTTGGTTGGCCAACTTCGTCAGCCAGGCTGTTGATCTTGTTGAGGGTGGCGTTGATGTGCTCCATGACAAACTGCATCTCCTTCCGGTTGGCGGCCATATCGATCATCGGCGGCGGCGTCCATGACCCGGCTACCTATGAATAGGATATGGAAGAGAGGTTAGTGTTCAACAAAGTGGAATCAGGGGAGGCATAAATAGTATCCACCACAAATAAGCGTTTCCCAAAAGATGGCTCCTCGGCACTCAAACGGTGACCGGCTGCGAGCAATGGCCGTCTCTGCGGCACTTAAACGATGACCTATCTGCGATCGCGTTTTCCAATGCACCTAATCCCGAGTCTCGGGTTCGATGCCCCACCGAGGCAGTTATAATGGTTCATTTTTTTTTACCATTTTTCATTCAATGGTGCTCAATTTTAGATTCAAAATCAACTTTAAACAATGTTTATTTTAACTACCATATAGATATTAAAATACTAACTGTTTTACAAATATTTAATTGTAATCGCCGTGAACAGAATTTGGGACAGAGGGAGCAACACACAACATTAATATATATATATATATATATATATATATATATATATATATATATATATATATATATATATATATATATATATATAAAACATATTTCATATATTGTTATAATATAGATTAAAACATTAAAATTAGAAAGAAAATACAAAATATTTATATATAGAAAAAAAACCCAGCGGCAGCCTAGTCCTTGTCCTCCTCCTCATTGGCCTCGTCCTTCTTGGTCGATAGCCCCTTGAGGAGGATATCGCCAACTTCGCCACTTTCGGGCCGTAGTGATTGGCCTTGTCATCCATAGGTTTTTCCACCTTTGGTAGAAGGCCATGGCCGTCCGTCAGCGACTTAAGCTACCAGAAGGCATGCTTGAGACGCTCGAGGGTGAACTCCGCCTCGGCGATCTCTTGCATGCGAGGGTTCGGACAATTGACCGCCACCTCCGGTTTGTTCGCCAGAACATTCATGGGGCCCGGCTTAAGGGGGCGGGAAGTAGTCGTTGAAGTCGTCGTCGAATGCCGCTGCTTGGACCTCGGGGTCAGCCACTGCCGCCTCGAACTCCTCCCTGGTGCGCTTGTTGGATCCCCGAGCCCGAGGCAGCCATGATGTTGTTGATTGCTTCGAGAGTGTGCCTAGATTAGAGTACTGGAAGGGATGATTGCCATGATCAGAGGGCGTGCTTAAATAGTGAGTTAGCCGACTATTCACTTCACCCACGAATGCACCATCAACGCAACCGCTTGGAATTCGCGCGATCACCGGTTGGAATTTGCACAATCTCTCAACTAGCACTGCGTTTCCCCATGGATGGCTGCGCTTCGAATTCATGGGCTATGTTTCCATGGCGGGCGACAACAGTCTCGATCTTCATTGATCACTGTTGGGCTCACACATGAACCGACAATGATTAACAATACGGTGAAACAAATAAATATATTAGTTAAAATTGATTTATTGAAATCACATCGTTAAGGCATTAGAGTTCAACCAACCCCGTTCGATCCCCCGCCTGCCAAGTCTTTTTAGATTTTTTTAGATAAATTTAAACTTCAATACAATATCATTTTTCATTTTAGCATATAAAATGCACCGTTGTACAGATACAATGTGGTGTATAGCTATCACGGTTAGTACGTAGGTATAGGCAGAGTGCTGCTGCTGCTGTGTGTTCAGTGATAGGTCATGGCCTGTAATAGGTCTCAGCTATGGTGCTCATGGAGAATCGCGCTGCTCTAGTATCCACTGTAGGTTACACTTAAACCAACTGACAATGTCTCTACTTCCGATGAGAAAAGGCTGTGCACCTGCTGCATCATCGATGGGTTATATCAATGTCAGGCATAAGACTGCCGGGTGTAGTTTTCACAACTGGAAGTGATCTCGGAGATCACTGCCGGTGCCAACTATCCGGTAGTGCTCTTCAATATCACTATTGGTTGACAACTGAAACCTGACAATGATTATAATTTTCAATGGACAAATAGTTCTCCACCCTGACCACTTGCACCACAAAAAGAGCACTGCTGCCACTCCGTACCCAAACCACGACCCGACCACGATGTCTAGCCTATAAAAATGGCTAGTGCGGCGCTTAGCTTTGCACCTTGATCGTAGCTTATTTGCCCAGTTCTCTTGGTCCTCTTTCTTGCTACTATCCTCATACATTGCTTCTGATTTAGTTGCCCAGTTCTTGGTCCTCGATCTTCTTTGCTACTCTCCACATACATATGTCCTCTCTTTGGGAGAAATCCCTCCATGTACAAATATCATTCTTATGCATCTTAGTCCATCAAAGTAGTTCACACAAGAGGTGCTAGAAGAGTCTTACTAAAGATTGAGCAACACTGAAGCTTAGAACTGCTGTGAGATTGACATAGCCATCCAGTCCTATGTGCTCCGGAGTGTGGACTCTGGATTTACATTTCACAAGAGACATGACATCCTCCAGAGAAGATCATATCAATCTGTGAAATGTGCTTTGGAGTCCAGTCATGTTGTGTCTCTTGTGATCCACAGCTTTGCTCTCTACTGTTAGGGCAGATATAAGCCTTAGTTGCTTGTCGATCTCCTCGGGAGTCTTGTTGTGGTAACTATAAATCCAGAGTCATGCCCTCCTCAATAGATTGAGCAATCGATAGAACCTCAACGAGCACCGATGGCCGTTCAAGATCGCGATGGCGGTGCATTGGCAAACAATACATAATTTTTGGCATTTTCAATTTTAAATGTGTTTGTACATTTTGATGATAACATTGATCTATTCGAGAAAAGGTCTTTGTTATTATATATGTAATTTTTTAAGGTCTTTGTTATCATATATGTAATCCTATCTATATGTATTTCTATTTGCTCCTCTATATAATAAGGTATTTGTTATCATATATGTAATCTCGAATGGATGTTTGCAAATTTCCGTTACATTGATCTGTGGTCAATATATATTTTTATATGTTGTGGCAAAAATTACACACAAACATGCATGTAGAATGTTTAACCATGCATGCTAAAGTGACAAGAACAGTCACATCACTACCGGTATCACTAGATCACCAACGGTGAAAAGTGACTTCACCGTCTCGCTTGCAATTAACAAACCGATAGTGATGCCACTTCATAATAGTATAAATAAACACACCCCCGCAACACAAATAAGTGTACAAACAACGCACCGACTATCACTCACTTCTCACAAAATATACTCTCCTTTTTTTCTACCCGATCAATGTGGAGGTCGGTGCAAAATTCTTCTGTTTTCATGATGTAACTAATCTTACATTACCCCCGTTTGGCACCTAGGAAAAATAATAATAAAAATATTGATCAGAAAAAAACCTAATATCTTGTGTGGGGACATAATTTAGGTGTACATGGCTATAGAAAAATTTTAAAACCTTTTTCGACATTGTGGGATTACACATGCTTCACGAAGGTATCGATATCTTTTATCGAACCATGACTACATACCTAGATTCATAAGCTTCGAGTGGGTCATCTTCATTTCCCTATCAAATTGGTCTCAAACTTTTTCTTAGGATTGCACATGCAATGTGTGAAGTAACCAGAAATTTTGAGATTTTTCGTAGTTGATTTGGTATTTTTGCAATTAAATTGATTTCTATGCGACGACATCGAGAAATTATAGGTTGAAATGGGGCACCCACAAAAAAGAGCCGAATGGCACTAAAATTTTTCACATGGTCTCATGTGCCTAGGGGTAGATTACTTGTGGAGGTCGGTGCAAATTTTTTTTTTTGGTTTCATGATGTAACTAACCTGGTTTTACCCCATTTAGCACGTAGTAAAATATAATAATTAAAATATTGATCGAAAAAACCTAAGACCTTGTGTGGGGACATAATTTAGGTGTACATGGTTGTAAAAAAGGTTTCAAGCTTTTTTGACATTGTGGGATAACACATGCTTCACGAAGGTACATGATCCCTTTCATCGAACCATGCCTAGATTCATAAGCTTCGAGTGGGTCATCTTCATTTCAGTGTCATATCGGTCTCAAACTTTTTCTTAGGCTTGCACATGCAATGTGTGAAGTAACTAGGAAGTTTAAGATTTTTGTAGTTGGTTTGGTATTTTTTTCAGTTAAATTGAATTTCTGATTTGACGACAGAGAAATTGTAGGTTGAACTAGGGGCACCCACGAAAAGAGCCGGAATGGTACTAAAATTTTCCACATGGTCTCATGTGTCCTAGGAGGTAGATCACTTGTGGAGGTCGGCACAAAATTCTTTTGTTTTCATGATGTAACTAACCTTCTGTTTGTAACACCCGACCCAATTTGGATGTAGCCCAGTAGGGGCCTATGAGAGCAGAGTGCACATGTTTAGTACCACCTTGCTGGTTAAGCAAGGGTGGAGCCAACTTATAAGCCTTTGCCTTCCAGCCATATCACCTTCTGGTTAACCCTTTTACACGGCGAGGACGAAAGTATAAGCGGGGTGCTATGTGTGTGCGTGTCGCGCCCCTCGGAAGTCCGTGCGATGCGGATTTGGAGGGCGGGGTGTCACAAATGGTATCGTGAGCCGACCCTTGCGGTTTCACGCGGGCGGGTGTAGTCGCGATTGTTCGGGCATGGGGTACATGTGCCGACACCGGATGCACGACGTGGCCAAGAGGGGAGGTCCCGTTAAGTTGGCGCTCGGCGAGGACGCCGAGTCCTTTGAAGGGGGGGTGTATGTAACACCCGGCCCAATTTGGATGTGGCCCATTAGGGGCCTATGGGTGCAGAGTGCACTTGTTTAGTACCACCTTGCTGGTTAAGCAAGGGTGGAGCCAACTTTGCCTTTGCCTTCTAGCCATATCACCTTCGGGTTAACCCTTTTACACAAAGCGAGGATGAAAGTGTAAGTAAGGTGCTATGTGTGCGCGTGCACGCCCCTCGGAAGGGCTGTGCGGTGCGGCTTTGGAGGGCGGGTGTCACACTGTTACCCCGTTTAGCACCTAGAAAAATATAATAATTAAAATATTGATAAAAAAACCTAAGATCTTGTGCGGGGACATAATTTGGGTGTACATGGGTATAGAAAGAGTTTCAAGCCATTTTGACATTGTGGGATTACACATGCTAGTTCGCTTTGGTATGGTTGGTGGTTGGTGTAGCCCCGTTGTGCTTGGACGGGCTTTGCCGCCAATATTGCTTAGGCCCCCTCTCTAGCGGATGCTTGGTCGCAAAAGAGTGTCTTGACCCCATCCGTGGATGCTTTGCTGCGTCGATGGTTGTTGTTGCTTAGGCCCCTCACGCCACGGATGCTTTGTCGTCGAGAGCGTGTTGGCCCCATCCACATGTCACCGTGTTGATGGTACTTGTCGCTTAGGCCCCCCACGCAGATGCTTTGCTGCCAGGAGCGTGTTGGCCCCCCATCAGCGGATGCTTTGCCGTGTTGATGGTTGTAGTTGTGGCGGATGCTTTGCCGCCTTGGTTCCAAGGGATGCTTGGCCACTGTGGTTGCTTTTGCAATTACACTACACCACCGCTTACCTTAGTGTCGAGTCTTCTTATTAGGTTCAGTTGGTTGGGGTTGTTTGGTGGAGATCCCTCCTCCCCCTTGTATTCTTGTTGTTTGTTTGTGCCGTGGGAATTGCTGGTAATCCTTGGATTACTGACGAATCTCATGTAATGTCTATCTTCCACTTAATAAAGTAAGTGCTAATGCTAAGACCGACTGCACTGGTACCCTGCAAACACTACGGTACAAGTATTTACCGAAAAATTTGCTGCAGCGACACCCAGTACCGGGCAACGTGGCACATGCAAGCAGCGATTCCCCGGCATATTTGGCGCTGGACCGGATGTCCTTGCCAGATGCCATGCACGCACAACAGAAGAGAGAGGTGACCAAAAAGTGCAGCAGCAGCGGGTCCCATCGTTTCACGCACAGCAGAAGAGAGAGGTGACCAAAAAGTGCAGCAGCAGCGGGTCCCATCGTTTTGAGTTACTAAAAATAATGTCATAACTCTCAAACCAAAAATCAAATTAAATTCGATTACATCATTAAATTTGTTTCAATAAATTCTTCAAAACTAGACCTCACATGGATATATTTAGATAAAATTATAAGTGGACTCACTAATGATAGTTAGTATAGAGTAGAGATATAAAGGAGGGATGAGTGTAGGAGAAAGTGCTATAAAGGAGGGAATTTTGATGACTAGGATGTATAGAGGAAGTAATAAATAGAGAAACACGAAAAGGATAGTCTAAGGCGCACTTTCGAAAAAAAAAACTTTATTTAAATTCATAAAATAAGGCTATGTCAATTTCATAAGGCGAGAGATATGAAATGGATTCTACAGATCACTGTGATCGCTTGCACTCTCCAACTTAAGTAAAGTTATACTTTCAAAAAAAAAAAAAAAAAACTCAAGTTATAGAAATTATGTAGCCTATCTGAAATATGTGCCTAGACTACAATTCCAAAGATCCAGACGGGGTCTAAACTAATTATGATGTGATGTACGGTTGTTTTCCAGCAACCGAAAATGGTTTGGCGTTCAACCATGTCGGGGGCTATTCTTCTCGCACCTAACATCGCGCTTCTGTATCCGGGACATTCTAAAGAAAAACAAGAGCGCCAAAAACACTGCAGGTTGTTGCCATGCAAAATCTCTGGCATGGCAAATGAACGCGATTGTGAGTTTCTAGTCTCCACAGGTCTGGCCGTCAAGGTACGGACGTACGGTCCAGGCACACCAGATGATAGCTGAACCCTGAGTGCTCAAAACTTGAAACGTCAGGCATACATTCTGTATCAGGGAATTTCAAATTACTTTCCACCTTGGATTTATGCATGAAACAGTCAAATGGTCGTCAGTCCACCACTCTTGAAATGTTGAAACTTCAACCTTAGCTTGATCTGTGTACAGCACAAGACATGCATCGTCTAAACTTCAGCCATACCAGCTGGTTCTGTCGTCGGTTTGATCCGTCAAAAACGTTTTCTTCATCCGTCCGTGGCAATGTCGCGGAAGTTAACTTCAGATGGCTGGCTTGACGATCGACCGTCGTCTCCATAGTATGAACGATGTTTTAACTCGTTGCATGCATGCTATAAGTAGACACCATGGCTTTGAGCTTTGGAAGCACAACAACCATTGTTTTCCTCAGCTCGAGTAGCTCTGATCTAATTAGCATTCAACAAGCAAGCATCTAGCTAGAGATCTCTCTCGACCTGTGGTGGAGCGCTACCTTTGCTGCAGTGCACGCAAGTCCCGATCAAGATGCAGGGAGGAGGGAGAGCGAGAGGTCCAGCTGGAGCGGCGGCTGTGTTGTTTGCGCTGCTGCTCTTGGCAGCGTCGGTGCATGCTGACGCCGCCGCGGTCGCCCGGCACGGCGCCTCCTCGGAACCGATGGAAGCGCTATGCCGCTGCCGCCACCAAAGCTGCCGGTGTCCGTCAGCAAGGCAACAGTGCCACATTGCGGCACCACAATCGACCCAAACAAACCTTGCCCTCCCCCGGCTCATCAAGCGCCATAGCAAGCTTAGCTATATAAGCTATTAAGCCTGAGCTTTGGACCTTGGATGTTTCTTCGAACTAATTTCAGAATGTGTTAGTCGTTTCAATAAGTCTGTCGTTCGTATATAGGCTGGCAGTATCGATCACGAACATTAGCAGAATAATTTATTCGTTGAGTTATTACTAGTTATTTGGTATTGTAATAGTTAAAGGACAATCAGAAGACTCATCATTTGGCTTAGCCACTGGGCACTAGCTTAGAGCATGTAATGTTCAATCACAGACGGGATGTTTGTCTGTAAGATCTTGTCGAATCACAAATAGATAGCTAAATAGATAATTTGTACAATGATCCATCTATTTCAATTTAATAATACAAACAAGCACCCATGATCAGGAAAAACAAGATATGGTCGGCCGCTTCTCTGCTTCCCCTGCTCATCTTCGTTCTCGCTTTCTGTTACAACTACAAGTGCTGCCCTTGAAGACCCTGGAAGCACTGAAGACTCTGTGCCGGATCACCAACAGGAGCTGGAAGATGACACCAGCGTCGTGGGCCGGGCCGTCCGCACAAAGAAGCACAACCCGAGGGTCACTGGGATGAATGGGCCAAGTGAACCTGTGCTGTATTTCGAATTTGAGTATTAAGCAACTCAGAAGGGAGAGCGGCTCATGCCGATTGTAACTCAAATTTGAATTCGTTTAAGATTCGTCGTTAGTGTGAACTACCCCCTGCTGTTCCTCTTCCCCCCTGCTCAATCTTCCCTTCCCCAAGCCTCTCTAACACTATCTCTGCTTCCTCCTGGCTTGGATGCCGTATATCACAGAGCTGAGCTCGGACGCCATTTGAAGGAGCTCTATCGCCGTTGGGATTTTCGTGGGTTCCCTCTTCCTCCTCTCTCTCAATTTATGACTATCTATCTACGATGTTTTTCTTTTGCAAAGCAGTCGTGACGGCTGTCCAACAGTGTTGTGGGTGCCCTCGTGTTAGTGAATTGAGTATTGATGAAACAAGTACTTGTGTTGCCAACAGACTAGTATGTTTTATTATTTTAACTAGTGGTTCAATACTGAAAAATGGCTCGAAGTAAAGTGAGTTCATGTTTGACTAAGTCCGGTTGGCTAAGTCACTCGAGCGGCACTCCACAGGTCTGAGTTCGAATTTTTCAGGCTATGGTTAAAAAAATCTCTCGTCCGTCCCGTTCAAAGCACTACTGAAAAATGGCTCGTTGGTATACCGCCCAGGAGTTCGGTGTTCGGCCCGTTTTGGTTGGTAGTTCATGTTTGTCCCGATCTTCTCCAAATGGATTGAGGATCGTAGTTCCCATGGGCTAAAATAGTGTTTCTTTATATTTCTTCTTATGCTTTTTTAGAGTATTCAAAAAAAAAATATATGCTTCAAATAAATTTTATAAGGGCTTAAATTTTGAAAATATTTCGAAAACATATTGCAAACACTATATTATATTTAGTTTTAAAATCTCATTTCAAATTGGCTTCAAAATAGTTTCAAAATTTAATACTTTAAAATAACTTAAAATGGTTTTTAAATGCTTCCTCGAAATATAGGTTAAAAGTTTGCAAATCATGTTTAAAAAAGCTTCAAATATGTAGAAAACTATTGTTGCACAATTTTTTGTTTAAAAAGCTTAAAATCTTTATTTGGCATAAATCTATCCAACTATATCCCTTCCCTCTTTTTCTCCTTTTCAATTTAGGTCTACCCCATTTGATTCCTATACCAAATTTTACGAGAAGGCTAACTCCCATCAACACCTCATTAACCTCTCCAACTAGGCCACCAGCCCAATTCACACAACAAACCAGCCAGCATGGCACCAATTCACGCTATGTTAGTGGGCGAGTCCCACATCGGCCCAAACCTACAAACAAGCCAGCATGTCCCGCCTTCCTCTCTCTCTCACTTTGGCGGGTGGACACCACTCATCCTCCCCCACCTCTAAGGCTATCAAGACTTAGCGTCCCTCTAAACCCATCCTCTATTCGTCCTATTCATCAAGATTCTTT